>JBBPDI010000015.1:15132798-15146762 GCA_037974545.1 Cucumis variabilis | reverse complement strand
GTATTTATAGGCCATAAAAGTTAAAAAGGAAAGGCAGCGGGAGTTTTTTTCTTCTGCTTTTTATTCTTTTAATATATATATATATACATCACTTTTCCTCTCTCAATTTTAATTGGTAATAATTTTGACGGCATATTTGATTTTTTTTTTATGAAATTAATTTTTAGAGGGGTTTTTTCACAAATATATATATTCAACCATATAAAATAATTTCAAAAATAACAAATGTTTTTTTTTCACTAACATCGTTTAGATTTAATAGTTTAAATTTGACTACCCTACATTTAAACCTTTTTCTTTTTCGAAATTTATGATAGTTTAGATTTGAGTCTAAACAAATTTTTTTTGCTAGATTACGTTATGTAAATTTAAATAATATTTTTAGAGATATTGGTAAAGAATTGTTTATATATTGCTATTTATGGTACATGATTACTTATTTAAAAAAAATATTTTATATTTAGTACATAAGAGTTTGAAGAAAAAAAAGAAACAAAAATTATAAAAGAAGAAGAGAAAGAGAAAAATTGCAAAGAAATAAGATGAAAAGGAGACAAATCTACAGTATTAAGAAAAGAAAAAGTCAACTCAATTTTTTGATTTTGTTACAAATATTTTCGTATTTTGTTATATTTGTGAAAATTAATTTTGATAAATCTTAATTTTTCTAAATACTAATTCTAAAATGGAGAATTTTGGAGTGGTCATTTTTGCTGATGTCTTGTAAAACTGAAAATTTAAAATATTATAAATTTTCAAAATATAATAAAAAAAATGAATTTTCATAAGTATAACAAATAATTTACGAGATAACAAAATAAAAAAATCAATAATCTGGTTATTTTTAAAAATATTTCAGATTTATTATTCTTTTCATCGTTTTTATTCTCTTCCTCTCCTACAATTTTTTTTTCTCTTCATCGTCTTTCTTCTCTTCTTCTTCCATTTTTCTTTCTTCTTCGATTTTTATTTGGTTTAAGACCGTGCACCACATACAAAGGATATTGAAAAAATCATTAAACGATCGTAAAAAAGAAACAATTATGTACCAAATATAAATAAGTAAATGATCGTGTACCAAAAACTCTTGAAAAGAAATCGTTTAGATTTGGCTTCTCATGTAGCAAAATAGCAAAATCTAAACTACACAGAATCTTGAACAAATTGTGTGGCACGTTAGATGCCAAATAATCACGCGCGTATGCGTCTTTTTCCATTTTCTAAACTGTTCTATAAATTTTTATCTGTAGAGTTTTTCTATACTATTTATGTCAATTCCTTATTTAATTAAAAAAAAAAAGAGTAGTTTTTAAGAATTTAACTTTGAAATCTTGTTGAGAATCTAAGATTTTTTACTTACAAAAGCTACGATCATTCCAACAAATTGAGATAAAAATAGATGTAATATTTAGAAACCAAAATTGTCTAAGAAGGTTTTAGTCACAATAAATTAAAATTTATAATAATCTTTCATTTGTGAACAATTAATATTTATAAAGATTAAGTGAAATTTCTAACTCATGTGTAAATTTATTTTAGAAGTTGATACTAATAAAAATTGTCAGTTAATTATGAAAGGATTTTTTTTCCATCAAAACTAGATTGTTAGAATTTTCAAAATATAGGAATTGAATTGTTATGGATTTCAAAATCGTAGGATTTAATTGTTATCGACTAAAATTAAATAAATAAAATTTTATTTGGTAATCATTTGGTTTGTTAGTTGTTTAAAATTAAGCTTACAAACACTTTTTTTTCACCTTTCATTTAATCTAGTTTATACTCGTGTTTTAAAAAATAAAAATAAAAATTTTTGAAGAAAAAACAACGTAGTTTAAAAAAAAAAAGACATCAAATATAGTAAAATGGATCAAAATATTTATAAAATATAACAAAATTTTATATTACATCAATGATAAACACAAATATAAGTAAAAAAATATGAGAATTAGTAGTAGTTCTGCAATATTTGAAAATGTCCCTTTTTATAAACCATTCTTTTTTTTTTCATATGTCGTTTGATTTTTTCAAGCACAGGTAAGAAGTAGATTAAATACAAAGTAGAAAAGGTGTTTGTAAGCTTAATTTTCTTTTTCTTTTTTTAAAAAAAGGTAATGGATATTGAACTAAGGCTAGACGCAACGGAATTAAAATAAAAATTCTCTATTTCTATAACGTAAATAGATCGTGCATAAACAAATAAATCATGAATAAACATACAGTTGTGTCGATGTTTCAAATTCGAATTACCCTTGTTATGATAAGAATGATCCTCCAATTCGTATCGCCCATAACACTGCAGAACCACTAGCGTTCTCTAATGATATCCATAGGCGAACTGAAAATTTGATAAGTGAGAGTTTTGACTCTCTCTATTCTCTCTCCATGTGTAACAAATTTATGTCTTTTGCTTGTATATCAAATAAGATGCCTAAGGTCTTATTTATGGGTTTCCTATGATTTCGTAATAAGCTTCCAATTCTCCAATTGGGTTTATTAATTATCTCAGTCCAAGATAAATTCGATCAAGTTCTTTCGTGTGCGACTCGTTGGGTCAATTTAATATGACAATTGGCCTGTAAGTCGTTTTATGGTCCATAAGTCATAATTAGTGTCTAGCAAGACATTATGACTACTTATATTAAATTAAGTCGACGATCCAACATAATCTAATATAATTATTACTTTAATCATTTTATCACATATTTATAATTGAATATAAGACATGAACAAAGTCATTTTATAATCTAATTCAATTGCTTTCTCAATCAATAAACATACTATAATAATAAATGATCAATATCTTTATCAATTCATTTACGACCATGCATTTTCATAATTATAACTAATTTAAATGTATTGTTACGACTAATTTAAATACATGGCCAACTAAACCAATATAAAGCCTTATTAGAATAATGATAACAGTGATGTATAATCTAAATTCACTTTTTCTATTTATTTGATAGTAATTTTAATTTTAACAACTAATTTGACATTAAAAGTAAATGTTTGAAATAAAATTCACCAAAAAGGTTTTTCTTTTATTCAAGGAATATATGCTAATCTTGTTAATATATGTTATCTAAGACACACATTTCAATTTTCCACATTAATTATTAATTAAACATTTATTTTTTTTAAAATTCTAATGTAAAAATTTTATGATTAAAAAACATTTGATATAATAGAATAATATAAAGTGGCATTTTTTCTACTAGAATAAAAGTATAAGAATTACGAATTTGAGATTTTTTCTAAACAAAATTAGGGCTAGTGTTTATATATAAAACGACAAAAAAAAGAAAAAAAAAAAAGATCAACGTAGATATATAACTTAATGAATTAAAATAAAAATATAATGAAAAATAAAAATTTTGAACCTCGTACTTTATTAGTCGTGGTTGTTACATTATTTGCATAATTATATGCTATTACGTTACATGATTATATGCTATTACGTTAGTTAGACTCATTTTTAATTTAATTTTTATTTATTTATATAATTATCAAAATAAATAAATAAACTATTTGTATTGATTTCCTTTAAAGAAAACTATTTATGATGACTTAAAAGAAAAGCCATTGTTGAGATAGCACAACTTGATGCTCATAATTAAATACATATAATTAAGATACGTTATGTTAAACTTTAAAGGATGGATTTAAAAAACATTGAATTTTGTTAAATTTATTTTATTTATAGATGACAACCACATTCATAAATGTTGTTACTGATTCACTCTACCTATAGACCATAATAAAATGAAGATATCATAGTAAAAAATTCAAGTTGTAATGTATGTTGGCAAAATATCTAAGTGAAAATAATCAATTATAATTCAAGAAATAATGTCACGTCAAACATCATTATTCAAGGAAAAGTAATTTTGATAAGAAAAAAAAAACGATTTTAAGATGATCAAAATCACTCCCAAACATACTTCAATAAACCTGATTTCAATGAATTTATGAAAGCTTATATATGCACGTATTTTACGTTTCAAATTAAAGACTAGAATAGAGAAAGTTGAATAAGGTAAACATTGTAATATTTATCTAAATAGATAAGATATAATTTGATAAAATTTTGGTCACATGTTATCAATATGTAATGAAAATTGAAGCGATGATCATAAATTTTTACTGATAGATAGATTGTAATGGTTCATAATCGTAAATGTAATCGAATTGTTTTTGTTATCTCGTATGTCTAAAATCACGAATTACGATAAATTTACTATTACCATTACCACTATCTTTACCTCTAAAGATCAAGTCGTCACATAGTAGATTTGTCAAAATTCATACATTTTTTAATGACAATATTTGGTAATCATAATCACAACGTAACGACAATAGTAACAATTCTTGAACGTAAATAGATTGATCACACTTTACTACCATTAGATTGAGGTAAACATGACCTAAGAGTTTTTATAGCTTTTTTTTTCTTCTTGTCTCTTAGTAATATTAATAATAATAAACAAAATTTCCAATTTTTGATTAGCCGAATTGGACCGGACGTCGGATCAAAGCAATAGCAAAGTACAAAAAGCCGACTCTAGAACCGGACCAAAGCAATATGCAAATTCCGATCCTTTCAATCCAGTGACACGTAAGACAGGACCCACTACTATACCGGGTCCTACATTTTCACCTTCCATACCCAAAAGCACATTTGCTCTTCTTTTTCACTTTTAATTTTGTATGCAAATTTAATTATAACTATTAACCTAAAATCAGCCTATCAGACCATTATCAAAGTAGGAAATTCCACCTTCCAATCGTAAAAAAAAAATAATATAATTAATACATAATTATTTTAAAAAGATAAACTTAAAGTAGTATTAAAAATTGTTGCACTTATCAACTTACATAAGATATTTTTACATTAGAATGTAAAATAATAGTGGGATGTGAAACGTCGTCGTTGGGTTAATTAGAAAATGTAGAAATATGATAAGGACGAGGGGAGACGTACCGTGATGCTGGAATCCGATCCAAACTTGTCAACCCTAGTTAAATTATTTTTATCAAAACCAAAGAAATATATTCCTTATAATACAGAACATTACATCACTACCCCTTCCAACTTCCAATCTACTGACATTTTATTCTCCCTCTTTTTTATTTCTTTTTCCTCCCTACATTTATTTCTTTCCTTTCCACTCTCAACATTTCTTCTATACCTTTTTTACTCATAATTAATACTACAACTAACTTATATATGTAACAATCAAAATTCACATGCATCATTGTGTAGTAATTTGATTTCATTTCTCCACTACTCTTTATTTATTCATCGGTTTAGAAATTTTATTTACTTTTTTTTCCCCTCTAATTTTCCAAATATAAAAATGTATATTTTTGGTAATTTTTTTTTATGTCGGATCAGTTTTTTTATCTTATAAAGAATAATGTCATGTCATATCATTGGATGGTAATGCTAATGACAATTAGCTGTACAAGAATATATAACTAAACCTTTTTTAAAAAATCTATAACTTATATATAGTGTACATGTGCATTGGATAATAATATGATAATATCTTAACTCTTTTGATAAAATTTAACCTAATTCAATTTGTTGGGTTTATTATAGATTGAATCTTGGTTACTATTGAAAATTAATACATGGTTAAATTTAGTAATTAATGTAAAGAGTTTTTGTGTAACCAAGATGGAATTATATTCTGTATTAGCATTAATAAAATACACTTTTGAAGACATTAGTGGGAAAAAGGTGAATGTTCCTGGTTGCACTTGTTTGATTAGTGTGGCAACATTGTGGGTATTTTGGTAATTTGGATTAATTTTTTGTAGCATGAAATATTATCATATTGGGTGTATGCCCACTAATCTTAGATTGAGTGTGATTTATGATAAATATAAAACAATATAATCCTTGATGTTTTGTTATATGATAAGATTCCATTTGGGAGTACTCTTCTTAATGGCATTATTGCTAAATAACTTTATATATATAGGTAATTATTAATGTAATTGCCTTCCATATAATGTGATTGCTTGTTTTTATTATTGTTTCTTTTTTCTTAATTTTTTTATAAGTTGGAATATATTGGACTTTCTTTATGTCCCCTTAAATTACTTGCACGAAATAATAAAGTTTGGACAATTTTGTAAAAGCTTGATTTGATGTGGATGAAGGGAAACAAAGTTTGTCTTTTAGTTAACATTGGCATTTTGATTTTACTTTGATGACTGATTTTTGGAAATTATTATTGTCCTTGATAAGTGATTTGAATCCATTTGAATATACGAACATGCATTATTATATTTATAATGAAATTAATTTAATTAAGTCGGATATTGGGGAAAACAATCTTTTAATTTTTATCAAAAAGAAAAATTAGTGATGGAACACTTATTTTTGTTTTTAATTATGCAAATTTTCGTTGAATATTGGGCTTTTTTTTAAAAAAAAAAAGATGTTTGCTGATTTTTATTTTTGTCTCTTGAATTGCACTGAAATATATATTTTTAAAAATATTTGTATAAGTTTTCTATATATATATAAATAAAAGAGAGATAAAATATCTGTAAAAGTGGGAATTTAATTAAGAGAGAAAAGTTGAAGTTGTAACTAAGAAGTCGAAAAGGAGAAATGAAAAAACTATATTCTCTTGTAAAAGGAAAAAAATGGTCCAAGTTTTATGGTTCAACTTTCATTCTTTTAAAAGATGGCTGCTTTTCTTTTTTCTTTCTATTTTAAAGAAAAATGAGCATTAATTAGGGCAGAGACTCGGATGGATAAATGACCTTTTCAGGGGTCTTCATGAAATTTGGGTACTTCTTTTAAAATTGTATGGGAAGTGGTATTATATGCATTTGCACGGCTAGGTGAATTAATTTACCAATTTGAGCCTAATAGCCTTCTGCACGCATGCAACATATAGAACGTCACTCGATGCTCGACACTCTATATGCACTTTTATGCTATATATTGCTATATGCTTGCTACATGCTCTACATTCTATGTTCTACCCTCTATGTTTGATTCAAATGTTCACTTAATACTCGATGCTCTAATATTCTAATAAGTAAAAACACATAAAAAAAAAAGGTAAAACGAAGGAAGAAATGCAAAAGGAAAAAGAACGTAAAGAAAAAAATGGTAATTTTATAATATGACGAAATAAACAAAATTTCATTTTTTATTGGTTTTTTAAAAGTATCTATTTTTCATTTCGTCATCTTAGTTAGATCACCAATGTCAATTTTCCTAATCATTGATCTTATAGAATTTAATGTAAATGAATGTAAAGTCATTTATTCAACACTAAAATATCGATATAATTAAAGTCACTTTTAACACATTAACGTAACCCTAACTTAACCAACATAAAAACAAATATCATCAACTTTAAAGTTAAAGATTCAGTTCTTCCATCCAACATATCATACAAGACTATATAGATAAGGACTAACAAATTATATTGAAATTTACAAATTTATACCACAAACTCAAAGAACTTTGCCAACTTTAACTAACTTTTTGTTCACATAAACTCGAATTCTCACTTCAAACACTTTGTGTCAAACAACAAGGGATAAATAGATAATTAAATGATTTAAAATATCAATCGATGTCAACAAAAAAGAAACGTAAAAATCTAAATTTCGTAGAAGCATTAATGAAAATCAACATAAAATATGTTGTACTTCTGCATTTTTCTCATGTTTCACGGATTTAAACCAACTTTTTATGTCAATATCGAACATAGTTGTTTGGAAAATAAATATCTATAAAATTGAATATGTTTGAATGTAAAAATAGAAAAAGTAGCCAAGTAGGTGGAGGGGAGAGCAATGGCATTTAGATCACTTAGTTGAATAAGAACCGGTTGGGTGTCTCGTGATTTTCGGTTGAAGAGCTTCACCAGTTTCTTGCGGCCTTGCAGATACTACCGAACCACACCGACACAAACAAAAATATCAATCTTTAGCTTTACTTTTTATAAGTTTAATTAGTTTTTGTAACATTTTTAAGGTATCAATTTCAATTTCTTTCACCATTTATCTTTGACTCTAATACTGCTTGCCTTCATATTTTGATTTGATGATTTGATTGCCCTACCAAATAGAATAATTATGACTTGTAGAGATCAATGATTATCATTTTGTGAGACACCATTTCATTCAAATATATGAATATCTGGCGATTGGATAGGATGGCACATGCTCAATTCTACCACTTTTGAGTGTTTTTTTACTGACGATGTTTAGAAAATAAACGGGAATGAATAAAGTAAGACCATAACTGTATGAAGTAGGGGTTGCTAATTTTTTCAGTCTCACTCATTTGTTAGAGATTTTGGTATTAATATCCGAAAAATACTTGCTCATCAAGCAAATTTGATGGCTCCCGGTGTCCAAGAGATATGTGATAGATTTAAGGGCTACAAATTGGTCTTGGACGAGGTGTTAGATCCAATGACTCATGCAATGTTGTTATCTTCGAGAAACCTCTTGAATAATAAAGAATTTTTTCGATGATTATCCAACCGACCATTTTGTTTTAGTCATTTTTCACTTTATATTTTTCGTTTCTTTTGGTGTTATTTTAGTACAAATATTACACACAGTAAATTTCTTGAAAATACTTTTATGCTTTTTTATGTTGGAATGGATTCGAGTGATGCTTAGAATTATACATTAAATTAAAAAGAAAAGAAAACGTTTTGATTCTATTAGAATCCATAAAAAAATATAAATATTATGAAAAACAAGTAAAATCACATGAAACGAAAGAATTAATATTTTAACTTTAAGTCGTTATGGTTTTTCAAGAAAAAAAGTTTTCATTGCCGTAAAAAAAGAGAGAGAAAAACTTGAATGGAATACATTAACTTTAAGTAGAAAAAACGAGTTTATTCCATAAAAAAAGATATAATAAAAAGGAGAAGAAAGAAAAAGGAAAAAAGAGGAATTTTGTTGAGAGTAAAATCCAATTGGCAGATGAAAAAAGAGAAAAGAAACCCTTAATAAAACAATAAAGAAAATGGAGGAAAAAAGAGAAAAGAAACCCTTAATAAAACAATAAAGAAAATGGAATAGAGAAAAGGAGGGCCCCAAGGAGCATAGCGCGAGGGGATCGATTATCGTAATTTAATTACACATTTGTGGTGTGGGTTTGTGAGCCACTCAGTCCACCAGGGCCCCAACCAGCATCCAAATTGGTGTCACTCGGCCCCACGATTGGCCGTACTGGAGACGCGACGTGACGCCGCCACTTTTACTGTGTTAAAAGAGAGTTTGGTTAGTAAAATCAGAAAAATACAAAAACACATTTTTTTTAAATGTTAGACCTTTAAATTGATGATCGATTTGTATTATTTCATAGTTAGAATTGATTTGAATTACGAAATTGATTATAGTTGGTTTGGTCGAAAAAACCAATTTCGACTGACCATAATGCTCACCCTCCTACTATTGTGTGTAACTTTGACTGAGAGATTTAAAGTTTGAATTATCTTCCTTTTATAGCTTATAGTGTTGAATTAGTAGAAGAACATGAAAATGAAAATTGGTGTATATTTTAATTTAATAAAGTTAATAAATTTATGATCCATTAGACACAATTAAAAGTTCGGGATCAGATGAATAAAAAGTTAAATGTTAAAAAATACACTAATGATCTTTTGTTTAAATTTTAAGGATTTATTAGACATAAAACTAACCAATTATAAAGTAAGACATATTTCAAATTGCAATTTATTCTAAATTATATTCTACATGGTTTTAAAAATACACAGTAAAAAATAATATTGTAAATTTTGAAAGCATACAGATATTTTTTAAACAAATGACAAATATTATTTTTCGTAGTTTGAACTAAAGTTAATTTACCAATTTAACACTATAATATTTTTGTAGTGGTTATAATTTGATTTCATGGCGTTTTCATAGAAGTTTTTAATACCAAAATTTTTCAATAGTTACTTTTCAGATACTAATGATAAAATGGACTCATTATAAAGCTAAAAGGTGACAAGAATTTATGATTTAAAACCAGAAAAATTGGGCTGTGATATTTTTTGTTTGTTTGTTATTTCCACCAATCATATACATTGTATTTGTATTTGTTGTTTGTACTTTTTTTTGTAGTGAAATATTTTGTAAAATAATAAACTATGATCGATAGTCAACCATTTAAAGATTGAATATCTTAAAATTTTTGTCGTCTTATATGAGATTAGTTCACGTGTATGTGAGCTTGTTCGAACGGGATATTCGCAAATAAAAAAGATAAAAATAAAAATAACGTAGTGATGCTTTAATAGTTTTGTAAGCCGAGCTAAAACCAACTTCTAAAACGATTTCGTGAAGCTTACAGTCAATCTATCATTTCCAAAAGAAAATGCACATAAAGAAAAAAAAAGGATGAGAGTGAGGTTCTGAATGACGAAGACGAAAAATGTATTCACCGTCCTCGTTCGGTTAATAGCTAAATTTTGTCCCAACATTTCAATATATATCCTTTCTAGTTTATGTTTGAGATGCTTCCTTAATATACATGGAGTACAATTGTAGAACACACCATTGACAATTTTAAATTGCATATATGCTCTTTCATCTTTAACTAAAAAAAACTAAAGTATACCCAAGAAGAGATGGATGATGAGATATATAGAATAGAGAACTTGAAATGTCACAACATAACTCACATACCCAAAGTTGACATTGAAATGAACTTCAAAATTTAAGTTATTCTTGACCCAAATAAAACAATTATAATTTTTTTAAAAATAATTATCAATTCTAATCGTCATTTTTGTTAATTTAATATTCGAATAAGTAATCAACAATTTACGATATTTTTATATCGTTAGAAAAGTTTATATAGTTTTATAAATTGATGTAATTAATTGAGTGTTAATTTGTTAAAACAATCAATTTAAATTTCATAAATTCAAAAAGCAAAGACCATAGAAAAGAAGGATTTCTTTTTGGTTGGGTCCATATAACATGAATTGGTGGGGTACTGAGTACTTCAATCAATCAAGTGGCCAATTGCCTATGTGGTGGGTTCATACATTTTTATTTTTTTCATTAATTTATTTAAAGAAAAACTAATCCATTTCTTGGATTCTTTCTTTCTTTCTTTCTTTATCTTTTTTATAAAAAGAAAAAAAAACTTGTCCACTTTGCTAACAAATATTCTCTTTTCTGTTAATGAAAAAAAGGCACTGTGAAGTTGAAACTACACTTCTCATTACATTTATTCCATTTTTTATAAAAAAAAAATATGTCAACCTTTTATATAATTAGATAAATATTCCTCCTCTGTACTCTCACTTTCTTTCTCTTCTAAATTCTTTGCCTTTTTTTCTAAAAAAGAAAAATATGTATAATTCTAACCAATTATTGATTGCCATCCATGAATTAGAAGGAAGAAAGAAAAGAAACTCAGACGAATTAGGGTTTGGTTGATAGATGGTATGAATACATAAATTAAAGAAAATAATGGATTTAAGAAAAAAAATTGTATTTTATATTTCCACACATTAGGTCATGGTGATAAACTATATTTGAATTTAAACGAGTTTGAGTTTTCAAAATATATTTAATAGACTGTAACTCGATAGATATTGGGTTGGATATAAAATGTTTCTAATTAAATTATGAAACTTTATGTTTAGTTTTAGGTGTATTTACATAATAGATGTTTTAATTAACAAAATTAATCGAGTTTATAGATTGTGAAACAATGCATATTTATTGATTTTAGTGAATTCGAAAACTATGAACATCATATGAATTGCCTACAAAACATACAATTACATATCGAGGATGAGTAATTAAACCCTATATCTTAAAACGACAGGTAAAAGATCATATGATAAAATGTTATACATACAAAAAGGCTAGTCTAGCAAAAGTAAGTACTTGAACCTCCAGTTTCGAGAAAATGAGTACTCGTCAAGATATCAACCACCGTAATACTAAACTCAGTTTAGCGATCAACACAATCTTTTATAACATATCATGTCTTTGGAGTAAAGAAATATCAATTTGCTATTGACATTATATATAAACATGTTAAACTAACAAAGTGTATACTCGAATTATTTAAAATTAAAATATCTATAATTATATGTAATTCGAAAACAGATATTAGCCGAGAAATAAAATCAAATCTAATAGACAAGGTCATGGACATGGTACAAGAATCAAATTGTAATGACATATGAAATTTAAATGGATAACAAAAAAACAGCACTCTTTACAAATGGCTACATATTCTCTGTATGCATATGATTTGGTGTAATTAGAAAAAGAGAAAGATGAGTGGGGGAGATATCATGGGGATGGAATATTTGGTGCCATAAACATATAGAAAATGAAAGAAGATTTAGATTTGGAATATTACATCACCATATTCAATATCAGAAAACCACTTGCTTAAAAATAGAATCCCACTCATCTATATTAAAAACATTATGTTGTATACTTCAAATCATATAATATGTGACACCATTAATGTTATTAAATTATAGGGTGAAAAATAACTTAATCCTTTGGAAAAAAAATACAAACTTTATTCAAATATCTGAATGGATTATTGGATTTACTTTACTTTTTCTTTTGTTGCTATTTCCTAGTAATTTTCTTTTTTAATTATAAACATATGGTTTAAGTTATAAGGTGTTATACTTTTAGGGGCGGGCGGTGTTAGACGAATGGGCCTGATTTGCATCAATGGGCTCGATTTTGTTCTGTGGTAGGTCCTCTAGTACGATAAATTGGTCCATTATATTTGATAGAAAACTCAGTGTCCATTAAACATTAATTCAAAATTCTCTAATATAACATAATTATTTTTTTTACAATCATTATGTTTTTATTGTTAATTTTAGTCCTAAAGCACAAACTATCACGATCCAACTATAATAATCTATTATTTATGGTCTCGAACATTAGCTTTGAAAAATGTGTTTACTTCGTCCTTCCATCCATTAAGAAATCCGACGGTTGAAAAAGAATATAGAAAAAGGGAATAGCGTGTGTCGGGGTTACTAGATTATTCCGTCCCGCCAAGAATCTACAGGCTCACATCGAGCCACAAGGCCTCAAACCTGTCGCAACCATTGCGCGCCACGTTCCTCACTCTCCTCTCCCCCAATTTCCTCTGCTCAAAAACTTCACAACCTAAACTCCTCTGCTTCATCAATCGTTCTTCCTCGTCCAATCTTTGACACCGAAATCCACACGCATTTAGAGAGAATTCGTTGCTGGGTACAAATACTACTTTCGGACAAGGAATTGCTGATACTTTAATCGGATATGAGTTCCACTCTTTCGCGGTTGATCCATTCGAGATCATCGTTTCCCAAGTTGTAGTGAGTCCATTTCATTTTACCACACTCAATTTTGTTTTAGAATGGCGGATTGTAATTTATATTGAATACATGTTTCGTTGTTTGGATTTCACTGAGTTTCTGCTGTGCCATCCGTTCTTTGTATGGGGTTAATTTTGTTCGTTACTGTCGATTAGCTCGGAAAGAGTGCTGACACGGGGGGGGGGGGGGGGGGATCGTGCTGGTTTGTTATTCGAATTTCATTTCGAGGTTTTAGACTTGTTAGCGAGTTGGTTTTTTTTTCAGAAGTGTTGTCGCATTGTCGAACTGTCCACTGTTGTAGCAATCCGAAGCGAAAATATTTCCTCGATAATTATAAACTTGGATTATTTTGACTGTTCGCTTGTTCGGTTTATTGGTAGTCAGTTACGATCTCACCACTTACTAGGGACAAAATTGAGAGCAATGTGATCGCATTTGCTCCCAATATTATTCAGACCCCAGGACCTCCTGCTCAATCAAGTTTGGACTTCATTTGTTTTGTTTTTTTTAAAATCCAGACGTGTCGAGAATAATTTATGACCCAATTGTAGCTCTTTTGACTAAATGTGTTTCTTAACTATATTGTGTAGTACGATG
>JBBPDI010000015.1:14968379-14983196 GCA_037974545.1 Cucumis variabilis | reverse complement strand
GTGGAAGTGTATGCTGGTTTTGTAGGTGTTGATCTTCTGCCTTGCAGGTGAAATAGAAGTAATATATATAAGGTTAGTATGGAGTGGTAGGCAGCTAGCAAGCGTGCAACAATTTTTTTATATTTTTTAAATATTCAATGACAAATATTTTATGTCGTAATTCATGACAAATAATGTCGGTTTCGACACCATAAAAAATGAACAATAATGCAATTAATTAAAAATAAATAAATTTTAAAAAAAAAGACCGAACAAGGCTTTGATGTCGTTTTAAAACAAACATTAAAGATATTCATTGATGTCGGTTTAAAAATGACATCAAAGGCATCATTAGTGTCGATTTTAAAACGACATCAAAAGCAAACCAACACTAAAGGTCAACAATAATACCATAAAAAATGTCGGTTTAAAACCGACATCAGTGGCCATTAATGTCGTTTTTAAACCAACATTAATGATACCTTTGATGTTGTTTTTTAAACCGACATCAAAGCAAAAACAATATTAAAGGCCTTTAATAACCCTAGCATAGATGCCGGTTCTGAACCGATACTAGAGGTCGTTAATGTCTGTTTTAAACCGACATTAAAGGGCAAATTTCTTCTAGTCTACCTTGCAAATGAAATGGAAATATTGGCTTGCCATGGAAGTGTAGAAAAGTGAATGTTGGTTTTTTATGAGTTGAATTCTATAGCTAGAAATATTATTAGTTTGTCATGGAAGTGTGGAAAAAGTGTATGTTGGTTTTGTAGGTCTTTTAGGTGTTGAATTCTATAGCTAGAAATATTATTGGTTTGCCATGGACGTGTGAAAATGTATGCTGGTTTTGTAGGTATTCTCTTTTGCCTTGCAGGTGAAATAGAAATAATATATCGGGTTTACCATGAAGTAGTAGGCATTCTATAGCTAGCAAGCGTGCAACAACTTTTTTATATATTTTTATAATATTCGATGACGAACATTTCATGTAGTAATTTATACCAAATAATGTTGGTTTCAACATCATAAAAAATAGACCATAATACAATAATCAAAAAATAATTTTCTTTTTAAAAAAAGGACCAAACAAGGCTTTGATGTCGTTTTAAAACATATATTAAAAAGTTTCATTGATGTCAGTTTAAAAATGACATTAAAGTCCTCATTAATGTCGTTTTAAAATAACATCAAAGGCCAACTGACACTCACTAGAAGAAATCTAGCCTTTAATGTCAGTTTAAAACCGACATTAATGGCCTTTAGTGTCGGTTGGCAACCGACATCTATGCTAGCGTTATTAAAGGTCTTTAATGTCGTTTCTGGTTTGATGTCACTTTAAAAATGACATTAAAGGCCTCATTAATGTCAGTTTAAAAACAACATTAAATGTCTCATTAATGTCGGCTTAAAAACGACATTAAAGGCCTTTAAAGTCGTTTTTAAAGTGACCTTCTTTATGGTGTTATTGAAGATCTTTAGTGTCCATTGGCCTTAAAACTGACATTAAAGCCTTCGTCTTTAGTCTAATTTTATAAAATTTATTTTTATTTAACTGTTGCATTATTGTCCATTTTTTATAAACCGACATTGGATCCGTGTAGATAATTTTTTTTTCTCACACCAACAAATTAATAAAATTAAGATTCATTTAGAAACTATAATATTTGTCTTTTACATGTGTATACACAAAATAAAATCTTAATATTGTGTTTATATATACATTCTACAATAATACATGAAACAAGATCCTAATACAAGACTTAAATAAGAAATCCTAAACGTCTTTCCAGTCTTCATCCTTCAACGATCTTTTAGTTATCTACACATTTGCTTAGTTTTTAACTCGATATGACTTCAATCATTCTACAAACAATATCTAAATCAACCATTTAATCTTTATAATTTTAACAAGGTGGCTTTGAAAAAAATGTGGAATAAAAACGTTTCTAAATACTATCATATAATTCAAGTAAAGATAAAAATGTTTGAAGCTAAATCAATTAGCCAAGTATATGTAACAGAAGGTTCGAAGTATTGGTAAAATTAAGTACAAAATTGAAGCAAAACAAATTGAAACATTGCAAGGATTAAGCATATTAATGCCAATGTGGGTAGAATTACTTGCATACCACAAGTTGAAAAATAAATTTTCAATACCTCAAGACCCATATCCTCCAATCTCTTAAAAAACAATTTATCAATAAGGTGAATATAAGGTAGAAATACCTTTTTGGAGCTAAAGAAGTCGTCCTCATCGTCTTCGAGATCGCCTAAACATCTCTTACTCCCTACATTTTTTCATAAACATAGCATTAAATCAGTAAACACAGGGCAATCTCACACCAACGATTCATTTCAAATAATGCAAAATTTCATCTGACTGCCTATTGTTATGCGTTCCATTAAAATCGCCTCCAAAATCATTAGATTTGGAACAATATTAGAACGATTAGGCTACACCTCATGATATTAATAAGTTGGTACGTGATTGTTAACATTTTTATACCTAAAAGGACTATTGAAGTCTTAACCTAGAACATCAAGAGATATCAAACTTTTCAATACAAAGGAGAGTCGTTGATTATCCCATGAAGACAAACAAGAGAGAAGTTTAAAAATCGAAGTGGACATCCTTTTCTTTTGCTTTTTTTCTCCAAGAAGAGGGTTGCAATTGTGAAAAGGGAATAAATTTTTATTGGTCAAAGTTACTAATTTTTCTAATGCTAAAGAATCATCTTCTTAAATTGAGTAGTTCCACAATTTCAACTGTGGCCCTACAGCCAATCAAAGGGATAGGACCTAAAGCCAAGATATCTAATTTACCAATAAACCCAAAAAGAAAAGTGAAAGTGTACTTAGCTAGTCAAAACGATCTTCCTCCTTTGAGGTGAAAAGTTTGATCCCAATAGTTCTTCTAATTAAAGAAAATGAAAGAAAATTGTACTAGAACACAAAGTTTCAACCAACAATCATTTCATATTGTCGAAATCCAAAACTTCAGCACTCAATATTTCTAGCATGTACAAACAATTCTAAGGAATCCCCATATCATAAAAACAAACATACCAACAAAACACAAAGATCAAACGATGAATCTCAAATCCATTTATCAAAAACTTAAATCAATTTTAATAAGAAAAGAACACAAAAAGCTAGACAACCAAACAATATCTCAAATCCCATATGATGAAAAAACCAAAATGAAATCAAACACATATACAAACAAATACCTTCTTGTGAGAGTACATTAAAGCAGAAGGAGGAGGAGGAGAATTGCTAAAGTGGTTGATCCATTTAGGAACTTTAATGAGCTTCAAGGCAGAGTAATCGAGATCCAAAAGTGTTTAACAAGTTCATATTTAGTTTGATTTGTAAGAATAAGATAGCTGCAAAACGAAACAAGTTGCCACTACTTCAAGAGTTATAACTACTAAATATAGAAGTTTGTCCAAGACTACTCAACCATGGTGGTAACTAACAGTGTACTTATGAAATAGAAGCAAGAGTAGAATAAATATCAAGGCAATCGATAAGGTAATTAGCTGCACAATGACAATGATAAAGGCAAACAACATTTTCTCCATCGACAATAGCATCACAATGATTATGTATAAAAAGTATAAATAAAGTTAGGTAACTACATATCCTTATAAATTACATCATTAAATATACCTCTGCTTTTGTATCATATCTAGTTGATAAGAGCAAATTATATATTTGAACAAATAAGAGTTTTAAGGAACAATACTTACCTAACATTCCACAGACACCCTTAATTATTTGAAAGACTCCTAAAACAATACAAACATATATATTTTTAAAGTCAAAACTTAATTTACATATATCTATCTCACTACTCAGTTTGCACAATGCATAACCATAAAAAGATTGCACATTGAAACAAGAAAACTTCCCTAAAAGAGAAAGAAAAAAGACAAAAAAATAATGAACCGACTTCAGTTACTTCAAATGTATGAAACCGACTTAGAAGATTCACATTTTCAATATCCTCATTGAAGTTCTATTTAAAATCATATTTGTGTTAAGTCCTCTATAGTATGATGAAAATAACGCTTGATGATCAAGAGGTCTGACATTCACACAAGGTCACGAGAATATAAACAAAGTGGAAAACATTGTAGCGATATAGGCAACCTGATTAATAACATAGCAAATTTAGTCATTTCATGGCTTGATCCAATTTGTGAAGAAGAGTCTGAACTTCAAATTGATACAATAGTATATAAAATAATAATCTAAATTTATTAAAAAGAATTAAACTACATTGCTAACTTAGTTGCAAAGAAGTACCCAGTCAGCCCAAGAAAAGCTGTAAAGAAGCATCTACATTAAAAATAAAAAATTTTAAGCATCCAAGAATAGAGTAAACATGAAATTGGATTAATAAAACAATATTCACAACTTTTAAGTCTTCATAAGAGGGGAAGAAAAACACACACACAATTCACAGCTTTTAAGTCTAGAAGCATGAAAACACACACACAAACAAAATTCACAGCTTTTAAGTCTAGAAGCATGAAGAACGTAAGAGAGCTTGCATGAATGCAGTTGAAAAATAGCCCAATTGAGAGCAACCTATTCTCTCCTAAAGCAGGAATCAAGATAGGCATTAAAAGTAGATGAAAAATTGTAGTTATTTGCTTGGTGGTAAGAACTCATAATACGCACACAAATGGCAAAGCTAGATACTACTCTACCACAACTACGTCAAAAAACCTTAACTCAAGCAGATAATTAGGGTACTATTTATTCTTTTTAACATATTCTTAACTGATAACAAAGGAAAATTTCCATATAAAGAAATTAATATAGTGTACCGATATCAACTAAAATCAAATACCTAAGAAATAGTTGAACCATCCATAGAGATCACCATCAAATCAGTTCACCATCAAATCAGCAAACCTCTCGGCCTTGTCAAAGTAAAATATGGCTTTTAAATTGTAACACTCCAAAAATTTTAAGGTAAAAAATTATTTTTATCTTACTTTTAATTATAGCAATTTGTCCTTGTTTTTTTTAGATTTAAGCTTTAGGGGTGTTATTATATTTTAGAGTTGTTGGGAAAGAAAAGGAATAAGGATTTAAATATATAAGAAATAATTATTATTATTAATATTATTTAATTATTATTATTATTATATTTTTAAAAAATAAATAAGAAAAGAAAAATCAAATTTTTCTTTCCTTCTTCTTCCCAACGTACAGCCCGCCCCCCCCAGTTTTCTTCCTTCTTCCCTACCCTAACCGGTCGCCTCCCTCTCTTTTCTCTTTTCCATCCACCTACGAACGCCACCCATGCTTCAATCGCTCAGAACTCGGCGCTGTGTCCTCTCTCTTCCACTGTTCGACTTGCGTCCCGTCTTCGCTCAAATCTGCATCGGTCGCAATCTGTGAAGCCCAACCGTCACGCCTTCTTCCAGCCTTAGTCCGCGCCGATCTCCATTTGTGAAGCCAACCGCCGTTTCAGTTCGTGGCCGAGGGTGAGGAGCGTGTGCATCTCCTCACAGCTGCACGCCGCTCCTTCAAGTCGGCTTGCACTCCATTTCGTTCGCACAATCCTTTCGTTTAGGTTCGATAGCTACTGCCTTTATTTTACCGTGATTGGTTAAAGTTTTATTGATGAAAATGTGAAGTTGGGTTGTAGTTGTTTCAAGAAGTTGTTCAAGTTTTATGGTTCAATTAATGGTTGATTTGTTGTTCAATCATAGGTATTGGGGATAACACTTGATTGTCTTTGGGTCCACAACAACTATTGGCTTTGGTTGGAACTCGATTCGTTAAATTTGGGTAAGTTGTGAAAAATCACATTGGGTTGATTGTAAATGATTGATGTGTTGGAGAGAGATATTGAGTATTTATCTTAATGTTTAGGTTCATTTTTCGTAGACCTTAGCGCGGTTAAGGAGCTAAGTAAGGGACTTTCTACTGGACTCACCTATCAAGATAAAGATGTTGCCTGTATGATGTCTTTAAAACTGAAGATGGATGTCAGATACGATACATATGTTTATTAAAGTAGATTTGAGGTTTATTGTATGTTGTGTATGACTGGGAAAATATATATATATATATATATATATATGCACGAATTGATGTGGACTTGGTGTTGAGGGCATGTTGTGACTGACTGAATATATATAAACATAAGGATGTTGAAATGACTGAATCACGTAGGTGTTGCTTATATAAAGTGTGGCTTGAACTGGTGGATTACTATTTAGATTGAATGTATGATATATTAAAGTATGGTGGTGTTCTTGTGAACTAAGGGATGTTATGGTTATGTTCTCGTGAACTGAGGGAAATATTATGAGTATTTAGTTTGTTGACTGATGTACTGAAATGTTTCTGATTGCCTTTGGGTTAAATTAGAATAAGATGACTGTTGGTGGTTAAGTGCAGAGATATGTGATGAGGATATTTGACTGTACTATGAATGACTGTTAAGATATTTAGAATGGACCGAGGGGAAAATTACTAGTCTCTTATTGGGTAGTTACCTTGTAGGTGTCCTACGAAATCACCACCTTTTGTGCATCCTATGGGATCATTTGACTGACATGTGTTTCTGCAGAATACTAAACTGATTTATGCGTCCTTCGAGACGTTAGACTGATTATGTCTATCCTTCGGGATCACAAGACTGAGACTGTGCAGGTACCCCATTAGGAAGTTAATAGTTTAATTTTTACCCTAACGGGCCCAGTAGTGAGTCTCTTACTGAGTATGTTTATACTCACCCTTTTATGTTTAATTTTTCAGGCAAAGGTAACAAGGGAGACGGACCGACGAGAGGCAAGAAGGAGGCTTGATTGTCATAGGGGATGTTATCGATTGCTTCTGCTTAAAGTTTTGTCTTCTCATTTCACTTTAGTATTTGAAACTGTTTAGAAAATTGTGTGGTTTGACTGAGTTCATGAACTGGTTTCTGCAAGCTTTACTTTAAAATTTTGGTTATTTTAAATAGAACCCGAACTTGAATTTTGGTTTCTTTGAGAGTTTGATTTTTAATTTAATTTAGAGTTTTCGTGTGAACTAAGGTCATTGTTTTAAAATAATGACTTCGACTTAGTTACAAAAGTTGGGTCATTACATAAATAGTATTGTAGTTGAAAAACTAAGTATAGGTTAGCACATCGACTGTCCAACACTCTTGAAGTTTGGTATGGAAGCAAAATTTATAATTGAGTTGCATAGAAATTTACAATCTTAGTACAATGAGGGTGATCACCAACGACAAAAGTTTTTTATTTAAAACTAAACAAAAAAAAGTTCAATGACATTATAAGAAAAAGTTTTCCTACATAAAATTGAGATACATTTCAGCCATTAGTAAAAACAATTGAAAACAGCTAACCCAGATTAAATCCTTGGAACAAAAGACAAACCAGTAGAGAAGCAGAAAGGCCAAAATCAGCAAGATTGCCAAAGAATGCCAACAATGCCGCTAGTGAAAAAGGATTGGAAATTTAAGAAGAAACTCAAATCTTCCCAATAGAGCTACAGCTAACAAAAATTTTGGTTCAAACTACACGACAATGAGATTACCTAAAAGCAAGAGTGACACTTAAACTCCTATATAGTCTTATTCATCAATGGTTAGTTAAATAAATACACACGTCACTGGATCCTACTCTTATTCAAAGATTATCTATATCGTGCCATAAAATAACAACACAAAAAGGTAAATATCAAAAACTAATGACAACTGACAAGATAGAAAAGAATGGGGAATGCACACTTTTGGTCTCTATAAGATAAACTTTTCAAAACTAACACTTGAAATCTAAATTTAGTTTCTATTTAAATTTTGAGATCTTAAAAATGGCACGTTTGATTCAAGGTTTGAATTTCATCTCTAATTAGTCTCCAAACTTTGAAATTGGTTTGTTTCTTAGTAGTTAGCAGATCTTCTATACATATCGAACTTCTTACATAAAACATCTATACGCTAATAATTATAATTTAGTGCGAGCTGAGTTGTTATAACCAAAGCCTTCAAGTATTTCAACCACTCTATCCACTATAAACGCCCCAGGCCCAGGATCTCCGACATTCCCCTGCGACATCATCCTTACCATCCTTAAAAGCTTATTAGAGTGAAAGTTATCCCACAAACCAACACGAGTCCTTTTAGGATGCTTTGTTCTCACATGCATCCTAGGGAAATTCCTAGGAGGTCACCCAACATAGAATTACTCTAAGCTAAGCACGCTTAACTTTGGAGTTCTTATGATCGAGCCACCGAAAAAGAAGGTACACCTTGTTAGTATAGGTGTTAACTTTTAATTTTTTTTAAGTCTTTCTTAACATTACTTTCATGTCCTCAGGATCCATTTCATTCAGATATGGTATATCGGTTCATTCATGTCTCCCTCCTAATCTCGGGCGTTACATCCACCTTCTCTCCATTAAGGAAAGATACCAAATCCAAAAAAAATCTAATGAGAAGGATGTGATGATGAAGCAGCCATGCTTGCACAAACAATCTCAAAATTAACTCAAACTCAAAATAATTAAGTTTCTACAACAAAAGAATTTATTGGGAAAACATTTAGAATGTGTCATACTTGGTTCAATTTAAATGAAATAGAAAGTTCATACAAACATGTGAAAATGAGTCATCACTTTATCCTGACGGGCAAATAGTAAAGTAAATGACATTGATAATCGTAGCAAATGCTAACCGCACTGGTAGTTGGTGGGTTTAATTAATTCAAGAGTTGAAAAGGAAGCATAGGGTTTAGTATCGATTACAAGCGTTTAAGCGAAGATTCTATTGGAAGCAGGGTAGTGAAGCCTTTAGAATTTATACAGAATTCAAGGCCTGTCTCATTTTAAAAAAACAACCCATTATCCAAAGTTAAATTACATAATGGCATTTGACCCAACAACCAGCTCAAAAAGAATAAACAGAAAGTAAACTCCATCTTAAGCAAGTAATCGTATTATAGTTAGTGAAACCTCATGAATGAATGCTTTCTAACATAAAGCTAAACCTCCATCTTAAGTAAGTAATTGTATTATAGTTTAGTTGTGAAACCTCATGAATGAATGTTTTCTAACATAAAGCTAAACCTCCATCTAAAGAAAGTAATACTTAATTAGTGATGTTTGTTCATGGTTTTCATATAAAGAACATTTCATTCAAAATATTCAAATTCATATTTAAAATATTTTAAAAGTATTACTTTCACAACCATTAAAAGCTTTTAAGAAAAACAATAAATGTATGGTTTAGTGTCAAAACAATAATAAATATCTCAAACTCAAGATTATTCTGGAGCCAAATATACAATAACTTAAAGACTAAAAGAATATAGCAAGCAAGATATAAAAAGATCACATACCATAACCTTGAATTTATAAGTCGTTCGTTACCCTAGGATTGCAACCAATGGGTTGATTTCTATTCAATATACGAATTTAACATTCTACATGAAATAGTAATAAAAATAAATAAACAAGCTTCCTAATTAATCACCATGATCAAAATATACCTAATTCTAAAAATTACAAACTTGCACATTTCAATATGCAACAATATTTAGAAGATCCAAGATCTTTCCTATGTAATATTTGATAAGAATAGCTATCTTAAAAGGTTTTATCGTCATCATTTATCATAGGATTGCTTCTTTTTCCTTAGTCAATACAACTTTTTTTTATCATTTTTTAACATAACATTGTTGTCCAAATTACACAGTTTATGAAGATAAAATTAAAGCAACAACAGAAACTACAACATAAAATTTAAACAAAGTCACATAGCAAATAAATTCATATTAGCCATTTAACCTATCAACACATCTTCATGATGTTTGATGGTTCAAAATTTTACATATCAATAAATGAACAAACAAATCATACTAATTTCCAAACTTCAAAATAATTAATTTTTTACTGCTGCAAGACATACAATGCGAAATAACCCCTAACATGGAAGTAACAGATTGATTCAACCAAAACAAAACACAAATTTTTATTTCCATTAAGGACTTCCACCACTTCATTCAAAAATTTTCTCAAACTTTCAACTCCTTACGCAAGAGTTAGCACGAGTTAAACACAGAAGCAACAATGAAATAATGGACATTTAGGCAAAAAGAGAGAAGATGATGACTAATTAAGCTCCTTGGACTTTGTTTATCTGCACTTCTACGTTGAGAAGCTTCGCCAATACCTCTTCAAAGTTCATCTCAAGATTGTAAATTAGAGTTTAGCTTTTGAACAAAGGTGACCCAAATGGAACCTGTAGAGCTAAATTGATGTGACGACCACAGAGAAGTGGATGATAAAAGGGAATTTACCTACTTCAGCTTTCCAGTAATTTCAATCATGCGACAATGAATTTCCAAGAAAGTCTTATTCGAGAAAAGAAAGTCAATGGATAATGCATCAGAAACATAGGATTTGTGAGTGGAAAAAGAAGATTAAAATAGTAAAAGTATTCACAGCTCTGTTTGCCTCGTTCGCCATTTTGGAGATCGGAGCTCGCGTAAACGATGGTTATTACCAATACGATTTGATGCACGTTCTAAGGTCTGATGTAACTTAGAGTTAACAAATCTTACAAGATCTGAGAACAACGAATGTGGTCACGAAGGTCTGGGATGTCGAAGATCTAGAACGATGAGACGATCTACGACATGCAACGGTAGTAGCAAGACAGACGCATGACGTTGCAACAGATCTTCGGTAGATCTTTAAAGATCTAATACAGCACAACGGTGATGAACACAAAGGCGAGATATATGGCGGTGGTGGTTCGATGATGGAAGAGTGACTGATTTAGAAGAGAGGTTTTGGGTAGAGAGTTTGGAATGAGAGAAAGATAAGAGGGAAAAAATTTCTTGAAGATGAGAGGAAGATGAGACCGTGACGTGAAATGGGTTGGCAGGCAAGTTGGTTTAAAAAGAGTGAAGTAAGAGAGAGAATTCTTGATTTCCTACAAAATTAAAAAAATAAAAAATGATCTTGACGTTTAATGTCATTTTTAAACCGACACTAAACATATTACTGTCCATTTTCATTAAACATTCATCTTTTGAAAAACGATATTAGTGCCCATTTTCATTTTTTCCAACTGACATTAAACCCAGATTTGTTCTAGTAGTGACTAAAGATCTTCAATAACACCATAAAAAATGTCAATTTAAAAACTACATTAAAGAGCGTTAATGTCATTTTAAATCGACAGTAATAAGGCCTTTGATGTCGTTTTTAAACTAACATCAAAGAAAAATGATATTAAAGGCCTTTAATAAGGCTACCATAGATGTCAGTTGCAACCTAACACTAAAGGCATTAATGTCGGTTTTAAACCAACATTAAAGGCAAAATTTCTTCTAGTGTTTGGAAGTTTCTTTCTCTCATGTGTGCAGAACAGAAACTCACGCAGTCGCCATCGAATTATTACATTGATCTGCATCCAGCTATCATCACCCACAGTTCGAACGAGTTTGATTTGAGTAATCCACTTCGTTTCGATGTTGAAATTGAACGGGAGGAAAAATTTTGAACCTTATTTAGCAAGGTCGTGTCGTTTTATATGAGTTTCTTTGGTGGTGTTGCTCCAAGTCACTTTTAAGCTCAATTTTGATACTATAATTTGTGTTATCATTATTAATGGTTTTGAGATAGTTTCTTGACAAAGGACACACTTTTTTAAGAATGAATTTACAACTTCGATCAAGGGGTCTAAAAGTTTAAATTTGTTTTGGGTCCATATTTTAGACTTTCACAAGGGTTCAGTAAGCCAAAGAAAAGAATATCTAGATATAAATTGAGTTTCAACCTCCTAGAATGGCTTTGAAAAAGAGAAAATGTAATTAAATTAATTTTAAGGCACACTAAAAAACTTTATATGATGGTATGTTTGGTTTATGACTGACAATTTAAAAGAACGTGCTATAAAGTTATAAGTTACTATGATATGATTGTATAATGTGAGACCCCTCATTGCTCATTGTGTATAAGTTAGTGGCAACTACCCTATCCTACGTATAGCTATATACACATTAGATTTGTGTACTTTCAGGCCACCTAGATTTGTATATCTAATGGCTAACTAGTTTTGGTTTTAAAATTGCATGCATAGTAGTAATGACCCGGGTTAGAGACGTAAAAAAATCGGGTTGTTAGTCATGAAAGATCTAGTTCATAATTGTACTGATATCTCTAACTTGCAAATTAGAAGGCGATATAAAACTACGTATAATTTAATGTTATGTTGGCTTCTTCGAATTTTGTAGTCCGTCTTTCTTGTTTTCTATCTACACTTGATTATATCTTCTAGTGGGCTCATTATGAAAAGTGTACCCTTAGTTCTCCTTTCTCTTGAAAGATACTGCCAAGTTGCACCAACGTGGTTTAAGATAAACTTTGGAATCATCACTTGGATTTAGCAGCTTCATTATTTCCTTCAATGGTTGCCATTAAAGTTGAAGAAAAGGAGATGCATCATGCTTGCAAAACTTATGGAGAAAAGGTTATCCATCAGTAATTTTTTTAATTGATAAAATGATCGTGATGATTAACTATCCTGCTACAGTTGAACACTATCATTTTTGGTTTTACAGTATTATGGTTTTGATGGTAATTGAAGAGAGTTTCTCGATATTGACATAAATTCAATTTTCAGGCGTTTATCTTTTTATAATTTTTGTTTTCTCCTAGAAATCTCAATATTATACTATTGATCATCTCTTTTTTTGTTCCCTCCAGGTTGACTTGAATTTATTTACCTTCACTGTTTCAACCATCATATAAATTAAAGAATTTTTTTAATAATGAAACAATATTTTTACTAAAAAATTAACATCTTTAATTTGAACATGAATTTTAATTAATTAGTTTCAATGCTAATTGAGTGTAATGATAATGATCATTAAAATCCACCGTTTAAGAGGTTGTTAAATAAATATCTTGATGTCATCTTTGCGTTTGGTGCAAATATAATATCTATATATCTATTTACATTCAATTGCTCGTATTATTGTAACACCTTGAACTTTAAGGTAATTTATTTTAACTAAATTGCTTTATTTTATTGGATTTAAATTTTGTGATGGTTATTACTGTTAGGTTAGAAGAGAAATTTCTTTATGAAAAAGAAAAGAAGTGAAGGAGGAGAAATAGTATTGGAAAGGTAATAATAATAATAAATAATATTTTATTTTTATTTTTATTTTTATTCAAAAAAAAGAAAGAAATTAATTTTTTTTCCTTTCATCTACCTCGCGCAGCAACAACCCCCATCACATTTTTTCGTCTTCTCTTCTCCTCTCCCTCATGCCCTAGCATGCCGCCGCCACCCTACTCCCAATCTGTCTCTGTCGATCGTCCCTTCCTGACGAAGACCCGCCACCACCGTCTCAACTCACCCCCTTCTCCCTTCTGTCCGACGCCGTCGCCGCCACCTTGCACCAGCCAAACGATTTCGCGTCCCCTCTCTTCTGTTGTTCGACCCGCGTCTCATCTCCATCCAGATCCACGCCGAGCTCGTCTCCGTCTAGACCCAATCGACCTCCGTTCGTGAGTCGCAACAGCCGCACCAAGCTCCGTCGTCCAACCGTCGACAGCCATTGGTTTCCACTGTTCGGCGTTCCATGCCTCAGCCGTTTATCTAGCTAAGGTTGGGACTGTTTGGTTCAGAAAACGTTGAGCCTCCATTCACTGACAATGGAGCCGTTACCACTGTCTCCCTATTCCAATTTGCACGCGTCGATCTGCCTTGTTGCGAACTATTGTAGCAGTGGAAAGGATGAAATTTGTGGATTTGTGGTTTGGCATTGTAAAAGTATTGAGAAGTGATATTGTCTAATTTGTTGAATTAACGTATATTCTTGAAGGCGGTATTGGCATTTTGGCGTTAGGTTCCTTGGGCTTGCAATAAGATTCATTGGAGTTCGGTTCTCCACTTCTTGGGTAAGTCGTGGAACTTGTGCATAGGGCAAATTGAATGAATGGATTTATTAAGAAAAATGTTGATTGATGTTGTTTATGTTTAGGATTAGACTATTAAATTGGTTTGATTGGAGAACTCGAACAATTTCAGGTAAGGGATTTCTACTACTGGACCCATATGTGGATTTCAATGATTAAAACGATTTGACTGTTATGCATGGACTTGAATGACCTAAAGGATATGACTGTTGAGTGTAGGTGTGAATGGTTAAAAAGATTTATTTGCCTTGAGTAGTTTTAAATGTGGCGATGAATTGACTAAATTAAAAATGTTGTGTTGACTGAATTGAGGAATGATCGACTGTTGTGTTAAAGAATGGATAGAGTACGTTTGACTAAACTGAGATGGGTGATGCATATGTATGAGTTTACCTATTTGAGAAATCGTTATGCTAAGGTTGGATTATGTATTAGAATGAATAATTTGATTATAATTGTGTTGGACTAAATTGATTAGATGACAATGGTATTTCGAACGGACATGAGTTGACTGGCATGCAGATTTAAATATGTTGACTGATTGACTGTATGGGTTTTACTTAACTGAGATGGGGTTGACTGAATCTCGTAGATGTTGTTTATATAAAATGTGGTTTGAACTGGTGGAATGTTGTTTAGATTGAATGTATGATATATTAAAGTACGGTTGTGTTCTTGTGGATTGAGGGGAATATTATGAACATTTAGTTTGTTGACTGATGTACTGATATGTTTCTGACTGACTTTGGGACAAAGCAGAATAAGGTAACTATTAGTATGTTAAGTGGAAGAATTATGTATTGAGGAAATTCGATTGTGCTATGAATGACTGTAAGATGTTTAGAAAGGACTGAGGGGAAAATTTGT
>JBBPDI010000015.1:14704440-14722627 GCA_037974545.1 Cucumis variabilis | reverse complement strand
TATATTAAAGATTTTCTTTTTCTTATTTATTCTCTTTTGTTTAAAATGTTTTAACTTAGTAGTTCATCATATTTTGACTTTTTTTAAAAAAATTTATTTTAATTTAGTCTCCAAGAATGTTAAAACTTAATATTAAATGATAATAGATTTAAGTTAAATAAAATGGTAAAGTGTAAATGATTGGTTGGTTAAATGTTGGTTCACAGTTTGAATTGATTTTTTAAATTTTTATAAACTTGAAAAAATCAATTCAAACAAAATTGCAATTTTTATTTTAGACTAATTATATAAATGACTTTTAAGTAATAAAATTATGAATTTTTTTAAAAAGTAGAACATTTGATAAAATATTTACCAGTATTTAAGTTGTTTTGTTCGATAGGATGTAAATAGTTTGTCAAATTTTTATATTTTTGAAAAAAGTTATAATATTATATATAACACAATGATAAAATAACTTCATATATAACATAAAAATTGGTAAAAGACTAAAACATCCAATTACTGTTTCGCACAATTCTGCTAAATTTTTTAACATTGAAAGCTATTATCAATTGCATATTACTGGTAACTACAATAAATGAATATCATCAATAGTTGTTATAAGTTGTTACCGTTGATAGTTTTTATTAAGGGGCATTTTTAAAAATAACAAAATAAATTAAAATATTTATAAGTTATATCAAAATTTTGAATTTTATTCACTGATAGTATTCTATCACTATGTCATATCAATGATTATCAGTGATAGAATTTGCTAGATTGTAAATATTTTGTAAACTTTGCTATATTTGAAAATTTTTCTTTTATTAGTTACTATCATCAATAGCTATTATTAGTGATAACTTTTACTGTTCAAGTTTTCTTTTCTTTTCTTTTCTAAGAAAAAGAAGAAAAATTAATAAAGTTGTCTACTCGGAAGAAAAAAAAGGAAATACTTTGCTATATATATAAGTCACTGTCTTATTATATCAATATTAACCACATATGTGATTAAAAGAAAAGATTTAGTTCACATGCCTCTCTTTAACTTAAAAAACGTATAGTAATGTCTAATGTAGACAGATTTTTAGACACATTATTATTGGAAATATGAATATATAAATGATTATGAAGATAAAGATCCAATCAATCAAAGTACCATATAGTCAGCCTCAAATCTTCAAGTAAAGATACTTATAAATGTAAAACAAAATACTCATTATTTGACATATTAATCAATTTTGAAAAAGCCATTTGGACCAAACATTAAAGAAATAATGTTGAAGTAAACATCTTTTCATTAAATTATATATAACATAAACAATTTGCCCCTAAACTTTCAAGATTTTAACACTATTATTACATTTTATTTGAAAAAACCTAAAGTAAACATAAAACTCATAAAAATTTCATAAATAAATCAAATTTAAATTTTTTATAATAATTTTCTTTGAAAATCGTATATTTTGCAAAACCAACAATCCAAGAAGTCTATACATGTTTGTGTTGAGCTTTGATAAAAATTTAAGAGTGTCAATTGTCACATAAATTAGAGAAAATCCAATTGTTATACTTCAAATACTATAAAAAGAGTTTACAAATGCATTTGGTTTCAATATTATCCAATTTTAAAACAATTTAAAGCTCATGTAAGTAAACCCTAGTTAATTCTTTGTTATATTATTTAGTTCGATGGTGTGACTAAAGAATATGAGTAGTATACAAATTTTGAGAGAATGTTCTTGTAAATATGACCACAAGAGAAAATTATCATTCACGTGGTTATAATAATTTTTCACAAGATAACATTTTTTTTATTCATGGTATGAAGTTTTTCCACATAAATTCTCGTGTTTTTAACTCTATCTTTTTTACGTTTATTTCTATGATAATAACGCAAATTTTTTTAGTAGCTCGAGAATTAATATATCAATGTATAATTATCACAACTAATTATTTAATCAAGTCCAATAAATTTATTAAATTAAAAATTAAAGGAAATGTAACCTCACAAATTTTTAAAAATTCAAATTAAAAGTTGAAACAATTATTAATTTAAAATATTAATTAATAAAAAGAACTATTTATAGACGTAAATTGATATAAAATAATTTACATCTAAGACCATTATCATTAATAGAACAAAGAAAATGAATAAAGGAATCTTATCCAACAAAAAGACGTATTAAAATGCGAAGCATCCAGACAAAGCAGTAGCCATGGGAGTTGTCTATGTAATTCGCAAGCTGCAACCCAACAACGATAACATTATAATTTTTCTTTTCTCTAAAAAAAAATGAAAAATTTACTAATTATAATAAAATTGGGCCTAAATTATGTTATCTTTTTTTGTATTTATTTATTAGTTGTTTTAATGGTCCCCTAAAATTAAACTATATATTAAAACTTAATCCTTTCAAATATATAAGTGCATTTGTATTATATTTCCTTATTTTTTTAGGAGTTTAATCGATTTTGACAAATATATAATTAATTTAGGAGGGCTATATGCATGTCCATCAATTTTTATTTTCTGTATTAAAATATTTCCTATGTCACGATACTGATATAATAATTGTTTATACTTTGTTTATTTAAATAAGATTTGTCACTTTTTTTGGTCTTATTATAGCATATATGAAGTTTTGTTTATATTATTAATTAAGACCGAGTTGAAAACAAATTCTAGCTTGTACATGAATTATTGAAGTACTTTCATGCATATCTTCAATATATATATGTGTGTGTGTGTGTGAAACACATATTTAATATATTAATTGGATCCTTTGTATTAACAATTAAATTAATGAGCAAAAAGATTGTTAACTAATGCCTCTACCTTTCTTTAATTATTGTGGTTTGTACACTTTACAGTTAGTTTTACTTTAATTTATGTATTTTTTAAATACTTAATTTTGATTTTTTACATATTTAGTTTATATATTTTTATTAAGTTTTAAGTTTATTTCTTTTGTCAAAATTGATTAAATAACAATAATAATCATTTTCATGCTATCATATGAAAAACTAAATATATTTTTTCATAATTTCAAAATATGTTAATAGTGGCTGATTTTTGTTTTTTATAGAAAAATCAACAATAACCTAGCCAACAATGATAATTTTAATATTTGATTGGGAGTACTATACTAAAAATTTGATAGTACATGAAATCAAATATCACGAAATTTATGGGTATTTGCCAAAAGAAAAAAAAAAACTCAAAATACATCAAACAAATGATATTTTAGCATTTTTATATTTGATATTGTTTGAAATAAATTATGCCTTTACCAATTAATTTTACCAGCAATTGTAAACCACATTATTTGATAAATTAATTAGAACAACTTATCAACAATTTTTTTTTATAGTGTTCAAATTAAGCTAGATTGTCCCATATATATCAATTATGTTTTATATTTTCATATTTACTAAATTCAATATAATTAATTAATGCTGTTAAAATCAAACTTTGAGACAATTATATTGAAAAATATTACAGTGGAATCAAGTAGAAGCATATAAACATAATTTATCCTAATTTTATATAAAATTCAAAATTCAAAATTCAAATCCTTGTAAAGAAGAAAAGAAAAAGGATTCTCAAAAATTGAAAGAGAACGAATAGATTAAAGAAGGAAAAAAAAAAACCCTAAAATTCAACCGTATAAACCTTAAATTAGAGAAAATGACAAAAAAGAAATCCATTTTTTTTTAATGTGAATACCAAGAAAAAATAATTTGGAGAAAAACTCTCAAATTGAGAATTTGATATTTGATCACAAGAATATGTTGCTTTCTCAAAAAGTATTTCCACAACTTCATCCGAATAATTCACAAGCAGAGCTCTTGTTGTTATGCTTTGAGAGGAATAATATTTCATCTTCTTTTTCTACATTAAAAATCTTTAGTCTTTTCTTCTTTTAACAATTAAATATCTCTAGTCTTTTCTTTTTATCATGCATGTATCTTGGAAAGATAAAAGGAACATCCAACCGTATCTAATAATCTAAATAAATACCCAAAGTTTAACTATATATAGTTTGATTTGATTGTAGAGATATAGTAAATTAATCATAAGAAAATGAGTTCATGGATCAATTATTCTACTGATTGTGACAGTACAAATATGATAAAATGTTAAAAAGTAAAGTAACAAAAAATTTGATTAAAAAATTAAATGAACACATATGGTGGAAATATATGGTTAATTAACACAATTTTTCAAATAACAGTTTTAAATTGTAAGTCTTTAAAGTTCTAATTAATTTAATTAGCCTATGGGATGTCACAATGGTGACCAATGGCTCAACATTCTTTTTCAAAAAGAATATTTATCTTTTAAACTTCTAGAGCTCTCTAAGGACGAATTATTAGTGTAATAAATGAAAACTTGTTTGTTTAAAAATGATTATATATAATAACAGAGAAGGCTTATAGTTTCAAAGGATTCTTTGCTTTCAAATGAAAACTCTTATTTTCTTAAAAAGTTTGCTTTTCTAAGATAATAAAAGATTTTTTTAAAAAAAAAATTAAAAAACATTTAAGTTTTCTATCTTTTTAAAAATATTTATTTCGTATTGTTTTTTAAAATCGACCAACCATCATCCTCCTATCAATTTTATTTATACGATTTAGTAGTATGAAGATAAAAACAAATTCTTTCTTTATAATTTGAATTAATTAAGTTACATTTGGTTCCTCAATTTTCAAATTCAACTATTGTTTTAGAGTTTAGTCCACAAAATTTTATCGAAGTTTAGAGTTTATGTTTTAGTATTTAAGGTTTGACCCATGCACGGTGACTTTTCCAAACTTTGGCCACTTAAAAAAAAAAAAATTATAGCTCTATCTTCGGTTATCCTTTTGATCTCCATTGTCAAAATCTGTGTCGCCAATAAATAATAAACATAACAACAACCATTCATAACATGGATAACGTCCAAACAATCGAGCTCCATGACAAGGTGATAGAGGAGGCCGACGACCCACACAGTAGACTTCTAAAACATCAACATTATTTTCTAGGGTTTCCAATTTTCCTTCCTTTTTTAACGTTAAATACAAAAAATGTTATAGTCTTTCTCATCTTATCCTTTAAAGCAATTTCTTCAATTAAAATTAAAACCATATAATATATATATATATATATTATTGTTTTTTTTTCAAATGACAAGCTGGATAGAATGAAAGGTGACATGAAGTGAACCTATCTATCATAAAAGCCTAATAAAAGATAGTGAGATATTTTGATATCAAATTGATGATGAAAGTAAAATGCCAAAAGTCAAAATTCTCACAAAAATATCAATCCACTCCTTCTCTTTGGTTTTTGGTTTTGGTTTTGGCATCTCCTTTTCCCAACCCATTTTCTTTCTTCTTCTAAAAATATCAATATAACAATGAAATGAAATTATGTCATGATCATCATCCACTTGCTGACCCCTTCCTTCCTCCCTCCCCCACCTATTTTCATTTCTATTTGTCCAACAAATCTATGCTTGACCCCATTCTAGGTTTTCCCCTCCTCATCAATAACTTCAATACATTATTCTAAAACATATATATTCTTATTCTTATTCAATTATAAAATAATGATCATATAACTTTTTGGGGTTTTTTTCCACCCATTTTCATATAAGTAATTATTTGGTCCATGAATTTTAATTTGTAATTATTAAGTTTTCGTACCTAATTTTAAATGTATAATAATTTAGTCCTTTTTGACATTTCACATGTGACAATTTAGTTCATTTCATAATATATATTATCCAAATTAAGTATGATTTTTTTTTATTGCATAATGATTTAATTTATTTATAAACAAATTTGATTGGTGATGAATTTATCTATCTATCTTGGTATGAAAGTTTGTTAATCTTAATAATACACATTACTTATCGGCTTTTTTATTATTTAATCACGATAAGAACTAAACACGTAATATGGACTAAATTGATGATTAATTACAATTTAAGGACTATTGTAATTTAAGAAATAGAAAGACTATAAGGCTACAAACAATAGTTTAGTAACTAAAACTATTTTTCAACTTCATTTTTAAGTGGCCAATGTAAAATTAGTTTAGAAGTATTCACACGATTTTTCCTAAGTTTAATTTTTACTTGACAATTGTTGCACTTAATAAAAAAAAATTTAAAGGTAATATAACAATAAATATACATGGTTTGACTAAGAACGTAGAGATTACTATCACTTCACCATCATAATTTATAAAAGATAATTTTATATGAAAGTATAATATTTTTATGATTCATTTATTAGTATGCCTACGATAATATTTTGCTTTATCTATCATGCAATTATCAATACCGATACTTTTTCATTGATGTTTGACTTGATATTTTGTCACTTCCTATGGAAAATTCATAGAAAATTACTTTGATGATGGGACACATCAATGAAAATGAAAATTCTTTTGAATCCTTATTGTGTATAGTTCATATAAGAAAAAAATAGATAGATATCATTTTATCATTCTCACGATAAAGAAAATATATAGAAACAAAACATTTTTCATTCTTTAAATCTACGACGTGTTAAAATTGGCTAAAATCGACCATGATTCTTAGTTATTGCCTGATGCTATTGGCCCAGTCATTGCTGCGCTGTACGGCCCATTAGTTGGAATATTTCGGCCCAAATTTTGATGGGATGAACGGCCCGTGGCTTTTGAAATGTTAGGAATGCACTCAGGCCAGGCTACGTCTATTAGGCTATAAACAGTGAATCCAAATTTCATAAATGTTCTTTTTAATTCATTGTTGTATAATATTATATGAAAAATCTAACTTTATAATAATTTTTACAAAAGATCTAAATTGGTAAATATATTTCATAAATATGGGCCCAAATTACTTCTTTGCCCATTTTATAATATTGGATTACTTTATTATTATTATTTTTTTAAAAAAGGAATGAATTGTAGGTTATACAGTTTTGGAAAGTATTAGAAAGCTTTAATACTTTCCATATACCAAAATTGCAATACTTTTCATATACAGTTTTGGAAAGTATTAGAAAGCTTTAATCCATTTTATTCGTCGAAGACAAAAACAATAGGGAGAGATTTATCAATAGAAAGTTTGAAGACAAAGAAGACATTCGACGACCGACCACTGTGAAGAAATATCGCTCGAAACTTTGAAGAAATTTCGAGGTTAGTTTTGTTAAATAATACATTAGGTATACTAGATGTATTGAAGCTATTCAAATTATTAGGCAAAGAAACTGTAATTTAGAACATGATAGATTCTAGGGATTGTTGAGGTTTCAGGCGTGAAGAAGATGACTTTCATTACTTTTTCGACGGAAACTAGGAAGAAATTTCGAGGTTAGGTTGTCTATATTCAATACATACGGTACATTAGGTATATTACATATATACATATATTTAAGATATTAGACGAAAACTGCAATACTGACCATTCTGACACAAAAATATTACAACTATATGTTATTAAATAGTATAATTGTAAATAAGATATGATGTATCTATAATAAAACATCAAATAAAACTATTATACCTTACGAATAATTTAAAAAACTAATATAAATGTAAATAATATGTAGTATATATATAATAAATCACATCAGAAAATGATTAATAATACGGTTATTAAAAAATTCAATAACATTTTTGTTGCTGACGACTTATGAGAATAGTATAATTAGAAATTAGAAATTTATCAATGAAATTTTAATAGCTACCGTGGTGGAGAATAATGGTTGTTGGCGACTTGTGAAAATATGGTAAAAAAATAGTGATTGAAAGACAATGATGATTACGGTTATTACAAAATTTAATAAAATTTTTTATATTAGAATAGATTTTTATTTATACTTAATTAAAAATATACTTCAAATTTATTACCATATTAATTGTACACATTAAAGTAAGGAAGTTATGGAAATAATATTAAATTGAATTCATATTCAATAAGGAAATAATTCGAATATTATTATGAATAAAATATCTAATTAGTAATAATAATATCTAATTAATAATGATTGTAAGGTTAATATTGTCCAAAAAATATTATCTTTCCTAATTAAGAAAATAAATATCAATTTAAGACATTTGTGAAATTTTGTATTCAACTTGTGCTTTTTCTCTAAATCTTTCTTTCATAAATGTTCTAGAGAGAAGTGTGAGAGTGGCAAAATAATGGATAACAAGTTAGAAAATAGTAAATTCAAAAAGAAAATTTGATTTATAGCAAAATCGTTTGATGTAGTCATTTTTTGATTTATTCGTCGATTTTACACCTCTTTAGAGGAAATTCTTTTATCAGAGATACGCTGCATTTGTATAGATGAAAACGATAGAATATAATCCAGAATCACATATACGATATATCTGCAAATCAATAGGTTTTATAAAAATATTAAATAATATTTATTTTCGGGATGAATCTAATTGAACCAACATCCTTTGGATTTATCCTTACAATTCATACCAGATTTTCGGATTTGTAGGTTTCAAATCAACTAATTAACAATTTATTTATATAATTCATAATATATGTATTCTAATATCTCTTTAATTCGTATCATTCTTCTGTCCATAAAATGATTGATAATATAATTTATTCACTGTAAGTTTCATAATGTTTGGTTAATATTTAGTAACGTTCTAAATATTTATTAACATTCTATTATATCATACACAATACACAATTTTGATATTTATAATTCAATGTTTATAAATGTTTATTTTATTATTTGAATTTGAAAGTTTAGTTGAAAGATATCCAAAATTTAATTTAGAATTGTATCTTCCCCTAAAATCGTGCATTTGATATAACAACTTCATATTAAAAAATTGTTATTTCTCCTGTAATTATGCACTTAACGATCCTTTTATAAAATTGTTCATTTAACATAATTCAAACTTCCATAAAATAGTTCATTTAATGATCATTCCATAAAATGTTTTTATTTCCCTTTATAATTATGATGTGTTTAACGTCCATATAATTATTTTTTTCAAAAAAATTATCATCCATAAACACCGTGATACTTGATTGATTCCTCTAAAATAATGACAAACATAATTTCAAAATTTTAGGAAAATATTGTTAATACTCTTTATGTATTTTTCATAAATGTTATTTTAAAATTGATTTTAAACTTTAATTTCAAACCATCATAACTCTAAAATTTTGATTTTAAATGTCAATCTCATAAAAATCGTGATAATAGTGTTATTTTTATCTAAAAGAATTATTTAATTGTACCAATAGTTTTTTTATCAGATTTTTATTTTGAATTAGATTAATATTCGATATTATTTTCACTGTCAGAAAATTTTTTTGTGTTTGCCTGCGAATTTCTTTTATGACAAGTTTGACTTTATTGTACGACTGTTTTGGTTTTCGTTTACTTTTATCCTTTAGTGTTATTTATCATGGCACTGCAACGTGTGAAAACTGTTTTCAATGGTAGATGGGTGGAATCTTTCCGATATATTGACTATTGTGTGGTTGATGTATACGTTCCATATTCATCTTCGTCTCAAGAATTCATACAATGCATTCAAGGCTAAGTTTTTCCATTTTCAGATATTTCTGTGTGTCGGATTACTCTTTATTGGGATGGATGTAACAATTCAAATTTTATTCGGATTGTTGAAGACAAAGAAATGTATTGGCTTATGTTGGTTATGTCGAAATTCTCCAACAATGATTTAGTTGTGGTTGTTGATTCTGCACTTGCTGGTTTGGTTGAAAATACAACGTATTTGAATAATGAATTAAATAAACAGCAACGTTCACATAATGTATTAGGGATTATTGACATTGATTCGTTTGATTCACCAAATGTTGGAATACCTATTAAGGTGGGAGTAAAGTTCATAACTAAGTCAGTAATGAAGAAAGCGATTTATTTGTTGGCCGTGAACAATAATTTTGAATTTGTTACAATTAGGTCCAATCGCACCTTGTTTGACATTCGATGCAAAAATATGTTCTGTCCATGATATTTACGTGCTTATGTGTTAAAAAAGCGATATTTTGATTGTTAGTAAGTTTACGGATACCCACAAGTGTGCTATTGACATTGTTAAAAATTACGACAGGCAAGCAACATCCTGGATTGTTTCTGAACGTACAAAGTCATTTTTTAAAATGAATGACAAGGCTTGATGTCACCCTTCTGATGTTATTAACTACATGAAGATTAATCACAGAGTAAATGTAAGTTATGATAAGGATTGGAGAGGACGTGAGATTGCATTGAATTCCATTAGGAGTACCCCAGAGAATTCGTGTGCAATGTTGGCTGCATTCATGGATGCATTGATTAGAAACAATCCAAGTATAATCTATATATCAAATACACTGTATTTGCTATTAGTTCTATTGATCATTTTGGAAATACATCGTAATTCTAATATTGTATTTATTGTATTGTTATTAGAAACGTATACGTCTGAAGAATCAGATGACGGAGATCAGTTTAAGTTCTATTTCATGGCCCTTGCAGCTTCAATTGATGCATAGAATTATTGCGTGTCAGTTATTTCAGTTGACAGTGCAGCGTTGAAAAACAAATATCTTCGTACACTCATTTCTGCTTGCACTATTGATGGGAATTCTCAAATTGTGCCACTAGCTTTTGGTGTGGTTGATTCAAAAAATAACTTGTCATGTGCATGGTTTTTTGGCAATCTTAAAACTATTTTTGGAGAAAATAACGAATTGATAATTGTGTTTGATGCTCACAAAAGTGTAGAAAATTAGTTTAATTCAGTATATGAATTAGTTGAGCATGGATTATGTGCATTCCATCTGTATAAGAACTTGAAAAAGAACCATAAGTTGCTTCATATTGAGGAATCATTCCACAGTTGTGCGAGAGCTTATACCTTGTTGATGTTTGAGTACTACATGAGAAAACTTGATCATTTATCTTCATCAATTAGACATGAGTTGGAAGCTATCGAAAGACATAGTTGGGCTAGGACATTTTTTAGGAGAAAGAGATACTCAGTTATTACGACCAACATTTCTAAAAACAGGAATTCTACATTGAAAGAATCCCGAGAATTAGATGTAATTGGTCTTTTAGAATCAATTCGTAGTTTGGTTAAAAAATGATTCTATGAACGTTTTACCAAATGAAATTTTCAATGTACAGAACTATCAGTATATGCATAAGATATTATTCGAGAATCTTTAAGGAAAAGTTGCTCATTGAATATAAGTTGTTTGACACTTGAAAAACAATTGCAATGATAATCTACATCTTATTTGTGAATGACATTGGATTTAACAAATTGACAGATATATCTTGTAGATCAACATGAATTTGAAGTTCACCATCGTAATAAACAATACACTGTCAATATTTTGGCATGCACGTGCTCATGTCGTCAATGGGACTTTGATTTGATCCCTTGCTCTCATGCATGTATTGCCCTTTCTACAAAGAATCTTAATTTGCATACGTACACTAATAAGTTTTACTGTATTTCAAATCTGATAAACTTGTTTAAGAAAGAAACACATTCTATTGGTATTGTAGACCAAATTAGGAAAACCTACCAAGGCGGTAATGATGGACTTCTTCCGCTATAGGTCAGATGTCCAGTCGGAAGGCCTAAAAAGAAGAGATTTTTATCATTTTTGGAGAAAAAGATGACTGGTCGTTGTAGCAAGTGCGGTCAACGAGGTCACAATTGTAGGTCTTGTAAAGAGCACATTCAACATTAGGTTACCATTCAGTAGTCTCTATAAGTATTTGTTACAATTCTTTTATCACTTGATTTTTTTATTCATTTTGTAAACCGAATTTGAATGGTTGGTTCTTATAAAATTTATCATTTTTAATTAACATACAGAGTATTTTATTACATTTTATGGTTATCTGAGCATGTTTTGAAGGTATCCTATATTGTATGTTGTCCGTTTTAAATTTAAGTATTGTAACTTTCAAACCAAATATATTGAGGTTGTCATGACATATATTCTTTAATTGTGTAAATCAAACATATTTTTTATTTTGAACAATCATGCTATATTTCTTTACATATATTTTAGATTTAACCATTTTGAAGTATATCCATATTTTTTATTCGGATTTTAGTGACTTGAATAACAAATACAGTGCATTTTAAAATTCATGTATCTAACAATAATAGTAGACTTTGATTAAATAAACAAACATATTGTTCCAATGTAAAAAAAAAAAAAAGAAAAAAAAAGAATGATCATTTCATAACATAAAAGTTTAATGACTAATTATCAAGCTCGCCTCAGATGCAAATCAAATGATGACATGTTTGGATATTCATTCTCCTTCTTGTTATTTGATGATGTGCCTATTTTCTCTCTTCTTGCATCTATCCTTATTTCCTTCGTCGCTGGCTTAATCTTCAGTCATTTTTCCCTATCTTCTGCCATCTTTATCAACTCTTCCTTGGTTATGTTCAACTAAAAAAAATGTACTACATTAATAAGGTAAAATTTATAACTTACACAGTATAATTAAGCATTTTGTACTACGGAGTATTCTTACGTGTTTTAATATAACTCTTATTGCTGAATTATTTTTGTCTATATTTAAGAGCTTGTCCTCACTTGAATTTTTTTTTTAACCTATAAGTCGATAGAACAAGAAAGTTTAAATATACCATGCTCGAAGTTGTAACCCGACGTTCATATTATTTATCTTAGTACCTTTGCAATTTGTTGTCTTTCTTTTTTCCTCATGCTTGTTGTTGAACTCAAGGAGGATTGATACTGTGCATAGTAATATTTTATAAACGCATTACTTAGCTCATCAATAGAATACTTAAACCATAAAAGAAATAGGATTCAAATACATATTTCATAGAGATTACAAGTCACTGACGTTATTAGTCAGATACCATTTCTCATAATAAGCTTGTATATATAGAATTGATCCCAGTATAACCTACATAATAAGCCTGTATAATATATGATTTTTCATATTGTTGTCAAACACATGTTCAATACTGTATTCAAAGACATATTCAAACATATACATACTTCATTCATGCTAAATACACTGTATTTGGTAACTGGTGCTAATAAACAAATACATATTTCATGATGGTGTTTATATCACTTACACATACACCATAACCAACCAATCAATTAAGTGATCCAACCACAAATTTTACAGATATCAATTATATAGTTTATAGAATTATATAGTCACCAAAGATAATAAACAGATACACATAATTTACAACAAAAAAGTTATACATAATATATCTATTGCAGTCAGAGTCGAAAATACAATGTAATAATAATTCATAATCCTTAAAGTATCAACCATTCATTATACCATTAGTACTTTGTCTTCTTTTTTTTTTTTTTTTGTTTCATCATATCATATATTACAATTATGTAAACAGTTTAGTTTCAAACATGTGTTCTAAATTGTTTCAACAAGATGTACTAAAATTTACTTTATAAATTACCTTATACGGTGTCTGCTCTCCATCTTGCCCATTTTTTGGAGTGTTGTTTCTGATTTTTTTGATGTTGTTTGTCCACCAGCTGGCCCTCCAGAGCCTTGGCTGCCACTTCCAGCTATGCCTCCCATTCCCCATTCCCTCACCGTCTTCATCGTCATTCTTTTTTCCAAGGCCTTTTTGATTGATAGGATTCCATGTCCAGGTCCGCAACTTCATCTTCTTCTTTGTCCTCTTCTTCGTCATCCTTATCAAGGTGCTTCTCAAAAGACCTTGCTCCCTGTATTACAAATACAATGTATTTTCAAATCTTATTTCATATACACATAATCACTTAAGTAATTTTTAGTTTAAAACTTATGCTTACCATATATTCATTTGTCTTTTGGGCACATGAAGAAGTAAGTTGCCTCCTTTTGATGTTTTCAAGAATGTTCTTTACTTTGTCATGTAGTTCTTCAAACTTTTTATCCATTTTCTTCTCCACAGACTTGAAGAATCCAACCATATCCTCCATACTTTTTTCCATCCTCTCCTGGCCTTGTTTAATTCTCAATAGCCTTGGCTAGTCCATCAAGCTGGCTTGTAGAAGGCATGCCTCTACTTAGCAACAGGTGAGCTACATGGTTAACTTGTTGGCCCTTTGTAAACTCCTCTTCAGCCTCTTTGAGAATTGTTTTTCTGCATGAAGGAAATGGTGTAAAGTATGATCTGCTCACTTCATCAGGTGTAGAGAGCATGGAGAATAGTTCAAGTTATTTCAAGAAGGAAAAAAATATGTATAACTTGAACTATTTTTTTTCTTCAGATATCTACATATAAAAATTGGTATAAAAAGAGTTGTTTCAGATCATACATATGTAGTGTCGCCACATGCCCGAGACGACACGAAGAGGCCGACGTCCTCAAAAGAGTTAGTTTTAAAAGAAAATAGGAGTTGTGCCACCAATCTTTTTTATGGTGTGATTGGACACTGAAATAAAGTAAATAATTTTAAAAAATGGTGTGCGAAAAATAGATTTGAGTTCGAAAGTTATTTGTGTATGAAAAAGGTATTAGCACCCCACAACACTTATTTAGAAAAACGGTGACCAAATTTTAAATCTTGAATTGAAAATATTTTTTGATTTATTTAAAACTAATGTCTTATTTTACCCCTCATTATTTCAATATTTGAAGCAATAATCCCATAAAGTAGCTTCAATCTTCGAAAGAAGTTGGAGTCTTGGAAAAGAGCTTGTAGAAGTTGGAGTCTCATAGGAAATCTTGTATCTTCAAAGGAGCTTCAATTTTCAAGGACGATCGACTTTATAAGTTAAGGAGTCTTCTAACTCTTGGAAGAATTCTCTCTAGATCTTCTGGAGTAAATATTTTCAACTCTTACAAATGAGGAGAACTCCTCCATTTATAGAGTTCTCTGGTGGATTTTATGAGTTTGAGCCTGATTGGTCCATGGACCATACCCATGGGCTTAACCACATGGATTTGGATCATATTTAGTGTTTAGGCGTAACTGAACTTAATCCAATTAAATAATATTTAATTAAACTAAAATAGTTAACTTATCCAACAATTATGATGAAAATATGTGACATTATTAGAATTGACCAATTTATGTTTTCAATTTTAATTTGAGACATATGTCAATTTTTTTAATTAGTTCCAAATTCAATTATTTGTATTTTTCATCATTAATTTAGTAAATGATGTGACAATTTATAATTGATCTAAAAATTTCATATTCAATAGTCGTTATATTTTTGCTTTTTAATTGATATTCTAAATGCAATACATAAATTGCGTATATTTAATAATTGATTTAAACCAATGACTCGCACCATAATTTCATTGAAACAAAACGATATACGAATAACAAAATAGTTTATAGGAAGAGAGTTATAAACTAAATTCAATTACATAGAACACAATGAAGAAGCAAAAATTATTATTATTTTTAAAAATTCACATTCTAACTCAAATACACAATTTTCGTATATTTAATTTACTAAATCGTCTTAGTTTTTTAAAACAATCTGTAGTAATTTCTTTAAATATGATGTCCATTTTTAACATTTTCTACGTAATCGTTACGTGCGAGTAAATTCTTATTTTTTAAAAAAATTAATATTTTAACTCCAATATACAAATTTCGTACATTTAATATACCAAATTGTCATAGTTTTAGTAAAATAATTTCTTTAAATACGACATCCATTTTCAACGTGTGTTTAAATTATTAATATATTTTTTTAAAAAAATTCATATTCTAAATCCAATACACAAATTTCATATATTTAATTTACCAAATTGTCATAGTTTTCGTAATGCAGAAGAAAAAAAAATGTCAAGAGGTGTAATCACAATAAATTATCTAATTCAAGAGTAAAAGGAAAAAATAAAATTTATAAATTCATATAATTGTACCAAATTCATAACTTAAAAACAAGTTATGTTTTTTAAATAAAATATTAAAATTAACAAAAGTCATAAGTGTAGAAATTATAAATGAGAAAAAAATAGATTAAATAATATTTAAACTTAAATGAATAATTATAAATAAGAAAGGGTCAAAGAAGGATTAATGAATGATTAAGGAGGTTAAGAAAGGATTATGATAACCCTTCTCTCATACATATAATCTTTTCCCTCTCCCAAACACACACTAAAAGACAAAATTCGTCACACTTGATTTTTCTGCGAGAGATAAATATTTTGTCAAATATTTTATTTTTATAATATCTCTTCAATTTTATTATATAAAATTATGAACTAACTCAACACCTTTCAATTCAATTTTCTCGATATGGAGCCAACTGGAAACTAAATCTCAAATGAATCAATTTTAAAAATAAATAAATCAAATTGATGTCTAATAAAGAACAAAATCAGTTTGGTTCCATATTAATTAAATTTTCAGCATTCAGCCCAATTCGTGATCATCTAACAAACTAAAATATTATAAGATTCCAAGTTATACATTGTCCAAGTACAAAACAAAAGGTATACACTTATGGTTTAGCATGTCGAACTAATAAACTTTATTCAAACACATCTAATACAATTGGACTAAACTATTAGATAAACTCAGATTCAATTACTTTCTTTTTTAGTTCCTTATTGCACTCTAGATTAGACAGAGGTGATAAGATTTACGAATAATTTTACAGCTTTCCCTTATTGCTAAGTTGTCATAATAATTTTAAAGATATAGACACAGTAAGAGGGCAAGAAAAGAGGTAAAACGATAGGATAGGAGTGTACGTTCAATTTTGTTTATCAAGAAGGGAACAAATCCAGCAAAATAGGACAAAACACAATATCTAATTTTTTTTTTATTAGGGAGATTTCATTTTTTCTTTCCCTAAAAAGATTAAGATTCGTCTCTATTGCTCCATGTGTTGTTGTTGATTTTTTTTTTCAATTTATTTATTATCAATTTCTAAAATATAGAAAACAAAATGGTATTTTTAACTTATATAATAATTAGTTTGCACAATAGTATAATATATATGATCTAAAAAGATTGTAGATATTATCTGTTTAAAAAATTGTAGACATGTGACATTTTAAAAACTTCTCATTAGCCAGAGATACATTTTAAAATTACTATGCAAAAATCTCAAAAGTTAATTAAGAAAATGTTTGTTTATTTACTTTTTATTAGCTTGAGATTATGTGTACAACTATTGAGATTCCATTATATAAGCATTGTTGTTTATTGAATTATTCTCTGTTAGCTTAACTAATTTAAAATATTTATTAAAAAAATATAAGATAATGGAGAGTTGCATTGACATTTATATTATAAAAGTATGATAAAATTTTGAGATTTTCGTAATTTTTTTAAATAAAAAAGGTATTACTACAAACATATTTGATACGATGTAAATTTTTTACTATTGATATAGGAGTTATGTAATTTATTTTGGTACAACAATTGTATAAATAAAATGTCAAACTTTTAACTCATCTAAAAGATATAAAAACATTATAGTGCTTACTTTAAAAAATTAAACGATTATTAAGTGTGACCTTAGTTTAGAAATCAGAAAATCACTGAGTGAGAAGGAAAATATAAAAATTATGACATTCAATTCTTGTTTATATTCTAAGTTGATTTTTAGTAAATTTAAAATTTAAGATGCTTATAGTTATGAAATACCCAATGTAAATAGGTTAAGAAACCAATGTGATTTATGGGTTTGTTTTTGTTTTGTTCATATTCTAGACTTATAAAATAAAAGATTTAAATGTGTTATATAACTTACATGGTATATTTGCATTTGTTTTTGTTTAACAATTAAATATTATTTTAAAACTTCAATATTTTGGTACATTTACCTAAGTTTGTTATTGTATAAAATTAGAGTAAGTAGCACAATTTAGGGGGAAAAAAAAAACTAAAAACATAATACAACATATTTGTAAAATTAGTAAAGGTTAACTGTGAATAATTTTTTTTTTTAAAAAAATACTAATTCAACTAAAAAAAAAAGATAGGATAAAAGGAAATATTTTAATAAGATAAAGACTCTGGTCGGGTCCTCCATCCCTCTATTAAGTCTCTGAAGAAGAAGGCTGAAGCTTCATTCACCGTTAACAATGGTTTTCTTCTTCTTTTTCTTTCCTCACAAAATCAAACTCCTAACACTCCTTCTCTCCGCTGCCTTCCTCTCTCTCATCGTCGCCGGCTCCTCGTCTCAACCGCCCTACGCCTGCGACTCTTCCAACCCA
>JBBPDI010000015.1:14638987-14655056 GCA_037974545.1 Cucumis variabilis | reverse complement strand
CGTTAAATCTGCTTGTGTATTCTCTTCTCTACTCTCCATATTACATATTTTCTGTGTATTCAACTCAAAATAACAAAACAAAGAAGCTAGGGTTTCATGGTGTAGAGAGGAAACGAAGAAGAACAAAAGAAGAAGAAAGGTATTTTGATTTTCTTTTCCTTTCCTATTTTCTTTTCTTTCTTCATGTAGGGATAAGAACCATCCATCTCTCAGGCGTGTACTGCATCAAATCCATCTACGTGTCTTCTTCACCTCCAAGTATTTCAAATTTAATCCTGCAAAAGAAGGTCCAAATTAAAAGAGGCCCAACAATTGTTTACCTCATTTTTACTTTGATTGTCTTCTGCTTCTACTTACCTCTAACATCTAATATCAACAACTTATGATCGAAATTTTTAGCAACTTTCTTAAACAACAAGCAACCTCTAATTGTCAACTTTGACAAACACTTCCCCGTGACCAACTTTGATGGTCAATAAATAAAAGTTGCACATCATGTGTGTCAATGAGTTATCTACACTAAACATTGAGTAATATTTATTTAGAGTAAAAAAAATGATCAAAAAATGTGCCAATTTGGCTATGTGATTCAATTTGGAATGTTATATTTCATGTCTTTAGAGCCTCTATTCATCAATATAACTATAAATTTTCAAATAAAAATTTAGTATTTTCACACTACGATGTTATTACATTTTTTAAGTCTAAAATATTAATATTCACTTCATAAATCCGTAAGTAAAACTAAAACATGATTAATTATTTAGATTAGCTTTATTTATCAGTACAATTAATATTAATTAATAATACTGACTTTTTAGTTGATTACAAAACACCAGTATGTTATATAGACAATCGATCTTAACTAATACATTCATAGTTACTATTTAACTTTATCTCATTTAATATAAAGCTTTTTGTTATTACTATTATAATTAATAGTTTTCTCTGTAGCATTAAAATTTAATTATTTACATTCCAATATCAATTTCTTAATGTAACGTACAAACATTGCTCTATATGCTTTTGACAATTATTTATTTTTATTCATTAACTAATTGATATAACACTACATTAAACATTACCAATTTTAGTTAAGATTAGAATATCATTTTGGTAATTGTAAGTTTTATTCTATGTTTGCCCTTTATACTTTAAATGTAAAACTTTAATTTGGGTGTATTTCACTGAATCCTTAACTTAATTTAAAGAATTTAGCAAATTCAATATGATTTTTTTTGGCATGAAATTTATTATTATTTAAGAAATTTTGATAAGAAATAACTTCTCATAGTAAAATATAGAATTATTTTGGAATTTAGCAAATTCTATATAATTTATTTTTGCATGAAAGTTATTATTATTTAAGAATTTTTTTATAAGAAATAACTTCTCATATTAAAATATAGAATTATTTTGGTTAAATGATAAACTGAAATGGTTTTCATAAATAATATTTATGATTTAAAATTATTTAAAAAAAATATCAAATTTAAAAACCTAAGTTAATAATTGTATAATTCCAATTATAAACTTTGAAAGTTTTATTAATTTAAATAATAAACTAATAATTATATTAATTTAAATTTTAAATTGAGTACTTTGCTCCCAAAAGAAAACATAATTAAGAGTTTAAATTGATATATATATAAAAATTTAAGGTATAAATTGATATATTTATAAAAATTTAGGGTCTATATAATTATTAATCTAAAGTTAACACGACTAGTTTAAATTAATATAATTATTGATACGACGAGTTTAAATTAATATAATTATTAATGTAAAGTTTAAATTAATAGGTATAAACAATTTTTTTTCTAAGGATTGAGATTATTATAAGGATTAAATTATAAATTTCATATAGTGTTAAATTTGCATTTTAACCCATTATTTTCTATCGTGGCCCTATTTCTCCTTTTTGCAAAACGATCTCTTCACCCTCTCCATCCACTCGCCGTAACTGCTCAAGCCTCTTCCTTTTCTTCGTGGTCTCTTTTCACTCGGCACCCACCTCCGTTCCCTCGGCAATCTTGCAGTTGCAGGTATATCCTTAAATTTCACTTTACTTTGAACCTTCTTAATGGAACATGAACAAATAGCATTTCCCTCTCATTTTAATGAAAGATGTTTTTGTAAATGTTATCATGTCAAGGCAATGATGTGTTTGATTCTCACTTTCATCCTCTTGTTCGCCACACTTACAATAAAAATTCCAACTATTTTGGAAATTTGAATAGTTGTAGAAACTTCCGCAGTCAGAAGCCTCATCAGTGTCCAGTGATTTTAGTTCTGATTCTTCTCTTAAAATTTGAGATAAGTAATTCCTATTCTGTTCTTAAGTCAAGTAGCTTTCAGCATTGGTTCAAAAATTGGAAAGAATTTAGAAAAGCATAAGTTGACAGCGAGTACTTTTGATGGGGCTGTACTCTAGGGTTTTGAGCCCAATTATGGTAACAGAAAATTGGGGCAATCTAATTTCTCACAGGACATCCAAATATGGTAAGTCGGGCAATTCCCCTCTACAAAAATTGGGGTTCATGTAAGCTAAGTCCAAGCATTCATGATATAAAAAAAGAGTTTTATGGTAATCTAAGAAAGGAAAATATTAGATATTATATTAAATTTGTCTTTACATATTAGTTCGACCTTTTAGATCAACTAGTGATTTAAAGAAATGCGTAAGTGATACTCTAGGTTGCTTTCTAGGTTGCTTTTGCTTGAATTTGTTGGAAAACTTCAAACTTGATACTTTGCAACTACTTGATCATCTCTTCATTCGCTGAGATTACTTTTTAGGAATTTGGAAGTTATATTCATACTCTGTAGTTGCAGTGCTTTAGTGCTTGGAGGTGTTTAAAGCTTAAAAGATCCTCTGAAAAAATTAGTCTTTTAAACACAACGATAATTTTAAAATTAATTTTTAGGGTTTAGGGTTTAGCAACCCATGATGATTTATTTTATTATAATATTTGTTGTTCTTATAATATACCAACTAATTTGAAGTACTTAGTACCTCGCTATATTGAGATCACTCAGGTCATAAACCAACTGCAGGCCCTCAAGAAAGAGACTGACAGCCAACAGTAAACGTGCAGCACACATCACTGAGATTGAAGGACATTCTATGTTATATTGGGATATATTTTACATAATTTTGGGTCAGAAAAATCCCTAAATGTCAAAAATGTAATTTAGTTCTTTAAACAAGCAGACGGATTTTTTTAAAAATCAGCTAATCTATTAGATATACTGTGATATGAAACTTTATCAATTTCGTGTCGTTTGGGTTTCTGAATTCTAAAAGATATTAAATATGCCAATGAGTTATTAGACAAAATATTGAAATTGCAGGTACCTATGTATATCAAAATGAAAGTTTAAGAGAGTCATTAAATATTTTAAACAACAGAGACCAAATAGAGATCCTAAAAAGTTAGGAAAAAAAAAAAACCAAAAGCATACAAACAGACTAATAGTTCCTTTGGCGTATGAGTTTGGCCTTTCCCGATGTTTTGTACTTTTAGGTTAGAAAGTTGGGAATGTCTTCAACTTTGAAGCTCAATGTAATGCACTGCACGTCTGTTATGATTCTGATATCTAGTGTCTGTTTTTGTTTTCTTATGCTTTAATTTTCTTGGACAAATTTGTCACAATCAGAATCAGATCTCTTTAAAACTTTGTCACTTATCATCAATGGGTTCCACCTAGAATCTTCATGGTTTGGTAAGGTTTTCTTCCATCTCTCTTTGTTTTTTCTTTTCTTGGTACATTACAAACTGAGTATGAATCAACTATTCATAGTTTCCATTTAGGGCACGTTGATGCAGGTGTGATCAAAATTGATCCGATCATAAGAGGTTCGATTTACGTGTTGATCGTAATGGACATCAATCACAAAGGGAACTAGATATCTTTAAACCTGACATTATGTAACGGTAATTTGATTTTTATCAAGGTTGTACATGTTTATATTAACATTGGTAATGGTATTGAATGGTGTGCTTACTATATTGTGTCCTCGAAATATAATAAAACTATCAAACTTTTGAACGTTGGTGATTTCATTATTTGAATGATTATTATTGTTGCATTTCGTCCTTTATCTCTCTTAATGTACCGTTTCTCACGTAGTCAAATCGCGTTCTGATTATCTCTTCAAGTGGACAAACCGTGGTCAGAACACAATGCTGGAAAACAAAAAAAGGTTAAGAAATGGCTGAGTCATGCATCACGCCCTCTTTAAGACATTTTCCGACTATGTTTCTTTCTGCAAATAGAATTATAGCCTCATCGTTCCTAGGATAAAACAATATTTATTCTTCAATTGATTTTGCACCAAAATCAATTGGATTTTCAACACTCAGATAAACACTCATAATTGCTCGATAAACTTAAAGAAAAAGTTTTAGAAAGAGTATTTTTTGCTTATGAAAATTTCTCGTGTCCTTCATGAAAGGATGAAGAGAGTATATATATGTATAGTGTGAGAAAATCAATAGTCCATTGAAAATTAATTTTGAAAAATTAATTTGTAACCTTTTATTTATGGAGGAGCTATGTTGACTTATTAAATACTAAACGATAATAAAACATTTGATTCTTTTTAACCATGTAATAAATATCATAACTTTAATATGTCTTATCATGTTTGACCATCTCGCCTAAGATGTCAACATATGCGATGAGATATTCTAACTTTCGCATAGCTATCTTGCATAGTTTATGTTATCGCATAGTCGTGATCAATATTACATAGTTGAAAAGTAAAACGAAAGACTCTCAAGTTTTCATTCGCATAGCGTTTGAAACATAGCTATATCACACAGCTTAGTCTTCTCGCATCACATAAAGAATTAGCGTTTAAAACACGTTTAAATCATAGCTATATCACATAGCTTGGTTTTTCTCGCATAAATAATTTTTCATTCAACAGAATGATCGACCATTTTTGCACATTCAATCGTCTTCCTCCTTCTATTTCTTACTCAAAATTTGTTTGTTCGTTGTCCGTTCAATATCAATTTTTATATCATAGGTATCCCTGATACAAACGCATATGACCAAGAAAATTGAAACTACGTGTAACATGATTTAAAACAACATAAAATGTATATTGATACACGTATTCAAATGACCAAAAAGCAATTGATCATACCGATTAAGATGTATGATCATTTACATATAGATGTCGATATTAATTTTAAATGCAACAACAACTATATGAATAATAATTGAATGAGACAAATGATGTGCGATAACAAAATCTAAAAACCTTGTAATCGATCTAGTTGCCCTCTCATCACATATTTCATAGTGAAGCCCAACATGCGTTGTGATTACAAAATGTTTGTGAACACCAACCACCCTAATCAATTGTGCCCTACCTTTCAAACTGTTGATTACTACTCTAGTATTCATCTTCTCTAAACAGAGAAAATGACAGAAATTTGAACTAATTATTGGTAATAAAGTATATTATTTCACATGCTTTAAATAAATTAATACAACAACGTGGACTTTCAATTATGTTTGTATGTAAAATATTTTGTCCGAAAGCATAAACATTTAGCATTCAATCTCTAGACTTCAGTAGACAACAATTTTGTTTCCGTACTTTTTCAAATTTATAATAATTTAGTTTTAAAAAAAACAAACCAAAATTAGATGTCAAATTTTTTTATTTCATGACAGACTTTGTATTTAATAACAACATAAGTCTCTAATTTATTTATCAACTTCTTTATGAAAAATATATCATCGAATAGTTACAAACTACAACTTAAAAAACTAAATTGTTACTTTTAAAATTTTTAGTGGTTAAAAAATGATTTTTAACCATTTAAAGTAAAAAGCTAACATTTTTATCTCTAAATTCTAGTTGGTAGCAATGTAGTTCTTGTATAAGTATTCAAACTTTAATAAGTATGGATTCAATTATTGAATTTTACTGTTTAAAAAAATTTCACTAAAATTAAGTGTCAATTTTAGTTCCTATTTATTCTATACAATTTATAAATAAATTTAATTCTCAATCGATTTATCAATCTACATGGACAATAAATTTTATTAAATCATACTAATATTTAAAATAAATGGTTACTTATTTGTCGGTTACTTCATGAAAATGAATCAAATTATTTAAATTTTTAATAAAAATTCTTCAATTATTTCCTTTTCCTTTAGAAAAAATAATATAATAACAACAACAACAATAAAAATTTCCATTGATTTGAACCAATCGGTTACCTTGATCTGAAGCTACTAGATATCTTTATTATTATTATTATTTATTTTATTTTTATTCTTTTCTTGAAGTAAAAAAAACTTATCTTTTGTAGCAAGAATATTTTTCTAAAAAAAGAAATGGTTTTATTTTATTTTATTTGTGGTTTTACTGAATTAATATTTTCTTTTTCTAAAGCTAATTTAATAGGATATCATATTTAATTGAAAGAAATTAATATGTGAAATAAACTTAGAGTTAGTTTGGATAGTCTTAGGAAAAATGTTTTTAAAAAATATCATCTTTCATTATATTTTAAAGTGTTTAATTAAGAAAATAAGTTATTTTGAAAAGAAAAAAAAAAGAAAACTAGAGTATTTAAAAGCCACTTAATTATTAGAAAAAATAGTTTAAGCAAAAATTGATATTTTTTAAAAGCCTTTTTTTCTTAATTTAATCCAAACAGACCTTAAAGTACATTTGAAAATATATTTTGAGTAGCTGTTAGATACTTTATTTTTCTTTCGATGACTTATATTTTAAATTAAACATTTTCTAAACACACTCTTAATGATTTATTTGATTTTGAGTATTTCTAAGCCAGAGTTCTTGAGTTTATTATTATTGAGGTACATTGAATTTTGTTTACAAAGTTTTCAAACTTGTAAGCTCTAACAGTAAACAACGACTCATCTATTTATAGGATATTCGTGTAGCAATGTGCATTTGGGTTTGGGTTATCTTTAGGCCTAATCAATTGGACTTTTAGGCTTGGTTGACCTTTAGGTAATATAGTTTGTCATCGAAATCAATCGATCTTGTGCTCAAATATCATGATCCAATTAAATCAATCTAACTTGTATGATTGAACGACCGTGATAAAATATATAGTCCTATAATAATATTGAAATTTTTTTACACCACTTCTATTTATTGTTTGTCTAGTTGAAAGACTATTAAGAATAGTGTCTGGTCAACTAACATTAGTGTGAAGCCTACTAATATTTGTAAAGATAAGTTATGGTATATATGAACATACGTAATAACGATAGTCTTTCAATACTAGAAGTCCTATAAACACATGACATTGTTTAGGATTCACCAAACATCTTGTCTTTAATCTTAATTCACATTACAAATTCAATTGTAATTAGTTTCAAATTCAATAATTTATAATATCGTGACACGCATATTGTCTTTTATTTATTCGTTTTTGTTTGTGATGTATATAGATTTTTTTTCTTCCGGCCAATTCCTTTTTAAGTTGCAATTACAACCTAGCTTTGAAGGATTTTGTAAAAAAGTATTTGTATTTATTAAAATTTTGGAAATAATTTATTAAACATCATAAAATTTAATTTGGATTTGGTGCAATAATGACTTGTGTAATTGATTGCTTTTAAAAATGGTTTGGTATCATATAAAATGTTGACAATAATATATTGAAAACCATTTAAAATTTGTAATTTGGATGCGCATTTGGTGCAATAATGTCATATTTAATAAAACGAGTTTAAGAATTTTAAAAACAAATTAAATTGTACCTTCATTGCAACGGTACTTATGCACTTTTTTTTTTCATTATTTAGGAAACAATTACATATTTTATGTTTAATATATTTAGGGTTATATTGTTGATGATGCCATTGGGTTTTCTTAAGTTAAATAAAGATGATTGAGATCTAACTACATACACATATAAATATGATGAAATTGATTGGATATTTAGAATGGGTGTCAATTTTAGGGATAATGAAGGTAAGTTTTCATAAATATAATATAACACCAAAATATTTACGACTCATGTAACAAAATCAAAAAGCTTATGGAGTTAGGTCTTTTTAAATATTTTAAGTTTGCTCTTCCTTTCGATTGAATAGGAAATTTTTAGATCAACTACAAACTGTCACATCATTTACTAAATTAATGATGAAAAGTATAAATAATTGAATTTGGGACTAACTAAAAAATGGACATGTGTCCCAAATTAAAATTGAAAACGTAAATTGGCTAATTCTGATCATGATACGTGTTTTCATCATAACTGTTAGATGGTTATTTTGGTTTAATTAAATATTATTTATTTGTGCTAAGTTAAATTGTGCCCAAAAGTAAGCTTTGAGCCCAAAGGCTATAAATATGACTCAAATCCATGTGGTTGAGTCCATGAATCTGATTCATGGGCTAACTTTCTTTATAAATAGAAGAGTTCTCCTCATTTGTAAGGGTTGAAATTTTTTAACTCTAGAAGGTCTAAAGAGAATTCTCCCAAGAGCTAGAAGATTCCCTAACTCCTGAAGTCGATCGTCCTCGAAGATTAAAGCTTCTTTGAAGATACAAACTTTCTTCCAAGACTTCAACTTCAAGAACATCAAGTGTTCTGCTTCCTCCAAATCAAACGTAGACGTTCAACCGAGAGAGAATAAGAGGATCAAATTCTAGAGATCGAATCACATCGTATCAAATCAACAAAACTACAACATCAACTTAAGTTTAACACCACGAATCAAATTTTTTTGAAATCTCGTGTGAATAAATTGGCTCGTCTAATGGGACATCTATACCTCTCATCTCTCTCTCGAAACTCAATTCAACAAACCAAATAATGACATTAAAGAAAGTTGCATTTAAATCTCTTGTTTCAAGAGATGTTTACACGGGATCTGTCATCCACAGTCGTTCAAAGGGGATCATCTAGAAGCAAGATCAAGATTTTGTCATTGCGTAAAGCATCCTTAGGCAACTGATGGAATCTCCTAAAGACAAGATCATCATTAGAGAAAATCCTTTGTTCAACAACTCTACTTCTGCTTCTGATCTATCAGAGCAAGAACCAGACCTTGAAGTAGTGTCTATCATGATGGGTGATGTAACTGTTAAGGCCACCATGGTAGAGATGGAGAGAAAAATGATTTTCCTAATGAAAGTGTCGAGGAGCGAGAACATGAAATCGTTGCCTTGAAAGACCAAATGAAAGCTTATGAAACTTTTGAGTCAAGCAAAAATCCTACTGTCAATGCTGATGATAAAGAAAAAGTTGTGTTGCAAGAAAATCATATGCAACAGTCCATATTTGTCACTTCCCTGTTAGTCCAATAACTGCAGGATATGATCACAAGCTCCATAAGAGCTAGTTATAGAAGACAACCACAAACTTCTTTTATGTACTCCAAGCCATATACCAAGAGAATTAATGACCTGCGAATGCCTATTGGACATCAACCGTTAAAGTTCCAACAATTCGACGGAAAGGGCAATCCAGAACAACACATTGCTCACTTTGTTGAAACACGTGAGAACGTAGGATCAAGAGAAGACCGACTAGTCAAGCAATTCATTCGAAGCTTAAAGGGAAATTATTTCAAGTGGTATACTTATCTAGAGCCATAAGTCATTGAGAGTTGGGAACAACTGAAAAAGGAGTTCCTCAACCGCTTCTACAGTACTAAACACACTATAAGCATGATGGAGCTTACAAATACGAGACAACGAAAGGGAGAGTCAGTCATTGACTACATAAATCGATGGAGAGCTCTAAGCTTGGATTGCAAAGACAAGCTCACAGAATTGTTTGCAGTGAAGATGTGCACCCAATGCATGCATTAGGAACTTCTCTGTATTTTGCAGGAAAGAAAAACCTCGTACATTTGAACAATTAGCAACATGGAGTTGAGCATCGCCAATAAGGGAACTAAAAATTTCTTAATCTCTGAAGTAAAAAAGGAGAAGAATGAAATCAACGACACCGGAAGGATCACAAATAGTATCATTAATGAGTCTATGGTTGTTCATGAGTCTCCATTGAAATCTTTCTCCAAAAGAAAAGAAACAAAAATTGAAAGAAAACATGATGACAAAGAGAAGCATCGTTCAACTCTTAAAGAAAGGCAAAAAAAAGTTTATCAATTTTCGAACTCTGATCTTGCAAACATGTTAGAGCAGCTACTAGACAAACAACTTATTCAGTTGCCATAATGCAAGCGACTAAAACAAGCAGGAAAAGTAGATGATCGTAACTACTATAAGTACCATTGGGTTATTAGTTATCCTGTTGGAAAGTATTTTTTGTCGAAGGAGCTAATTCTAAAGTTGGCTTGCGAAAAGAAGATCGAGTTGGATATGAATGAAGTAGCTCAAATGAATCATGTTGCAGTTGAGATGATTTCAAGTATTTCGCCATCAACGTTGTCTTATGTTCACAGGAAAAGCTTGAAACAGTTTAGGACTTTCGAACCTATACTTGTTCGATTCCAACAAAAGATTGTGACGATGGACTCTCAAAACAAAGAAAAGCTTGTTGAAGATGATTGCAAAGGATGGATATTCATGACTCGTAAAAAAGGGAGACAACTAAATTCTATTCAAACGAAGTCGCACTTTCATTAGAATCATGGAAAAGGAAGCGACTCTCATAAAAAGAAGAAAATAAACAATAAAATGTGGAAGCCTAAGCCTACCAAAGGAAAAGACGAGGACTTCTTTCGACCTTGATGGTCGATAACTTTGACAAAATTTCTCCCAAGAAGCTTCCTTGATGATCATCCAAAAGAAGTATTAAAAGTCACTGCATGTCATGTTGTCGGCATAGAAGAAGTCGATAACAATTATGCATCTTTTGAAGAAATCGACAATTCAAATAAAATTAAGCAAAAAACTTTTGTCTTTAATCTTATCAAGCCTTCAACTACTTGATCTTAAGAAGAAGAAGAGGAAGAGGAAGATAAAGAAGAAGAGGGAGAAGGAAGAAGAAGAATGAAGGCTCAAATGTCCTAAATTGACTAATATTTTACACAAATATAAGACTCAAACGACCAATTTGTCCATCTTTATTGTTAATAATATATTAAAAAATCTAAAAATGAAAAAGAAAAATGGACTATGATCAATATTTACATTTATTAGATATCTTATGTAAATATAGTAAGTGATTAATTCTATTATGGTAATATTATAATAAAAAAATTCCTTAATTATTTTTATTTTGGTGATTTTGTTCAAAAAATCTTCCCTCTCGATCTCTCTCTCACTTTCCAATCTCTCTTTTCGTCCATTCTTTCTTTTATTTTGCATTATTTTTCATATATTCCACCAAATTATAGTATATATTGAATAATACGATGTATATTTTATGAAGGTTGACTAACAGTGAGAGAAATCAAGGACTTGGGTGTTTAGAAAATTAAAAAAAAAAGTTAAAAGTTTTCTTCTTCGAATACGTTGAATATTGATTCTATTTTCTTCACAAAAGACGCCGAATAATAGATGATTAGAGGAAGTATAAACGATGAAGAAGAAGAACATCAACGGTCGACTGGTACAGTGATCTTTCAAAAAAAATGGATAAAAATTTAAGTTTAATAAGAATTTATATTTCGTATTCGAAATACATTAAAGTATATTGAAGATAACATCACTTATGTATTATTGAATATTTGAAGTAGTATATATATGTAAGAATTCAAGAAAAATATTGATCTGATACATAATTTGTGTATACAGTGGTATATAAGTGCACTAAGAAAAAATCACAGAATATGAAAAAAACATCTATGTATGTATTATTGAATATATACAGTAGTATATATGTAACAAATCACAAAACATAAATAAATTATTCGGTAGCATATATGTAAGAAATTAAAAAAAATACTAAGTGGATATATAATCTATGTATATATTGGTACATATACGCAATAAGAAAAAATCACAGAACATGAAAAAGAATATGTGTATGTATTATTGATATATACAGTAGTATATATGTAACAAATCACAAGACATAAATTTATTATTCAATGGTATACGATAATATATACAAATGACGAAACATTTAATAAAAATTCTATGTCGAGCATGACACGAAGATGAACTGAATAATAAAAAATCAAACAAAATAGAAGGAACATGTTCGAAATATATGCTACGGAATGGAAGAACAAATTTTTTAAGGAAAAAAAAGTATATGTTATGAAACGGAAGAAGAAAAAATATAGGAAACGAAAAATGAAAGAAAAAAACTAACTATATATTATGTAGCAAATCGAAAGGAAAGAATAAAGTAATTTTTTAAATAGAAGAGTTCTCTTCATTTGTAAGGGTTGAAAATTTTTAACTCCACAAGATTTAGAAAGAATTATCACAAGAGCTAAAAGACTCCCTAACTCTTGAAGTTGATCGCTCTTGAAGGTTGAAGCTTCTTTGAAGATATAAACTTTCTTCTAAGACTCCAATTTCAAGAACATCATGTGCTCCGCTTCCTCCAAATAAAGCGTAGATGTTCAACCGAGAAAGAATCAGATGATCAAATTCTAGAGATCGAACCACATCGCAGCAAATCAACAAAGCTACAATAACAACTTAAGTTCAACGTCACGAATCAAATTTCTTCAAAATTTCATGTGAACACTTTCCATATTATTTATTATTCAATTTTTCTCGTTGTTTGGATATTGGTTACAATCTTATACCAACAATCGTGTACAAAAAAAAAACTAAATCTAAATCTAAATGATCGTGTACCAAATCCAAACAATCATGTGTCAAAAAAATCTTAAACGATCATGTACCAACCCAAATCGATCAAATCTAAACGGTAACAAATAATAGCCAACTCTAAATGATCATTTACCCAATATATTTGAGTGTCATTTAATCACATGAACATTTTTGGTATTTTTCATTGTGGGTTTATGAACTTTTTTTATTTTTCGAAATTGTTTTATATAGTATGAATATTTTGCCAATTTGTTATATTTTTAAAAAACCCCGATAATAAATATATAACACTTTTAAAATTTTTTAAAAGTATATAGTAGGTGTATGATAATTGACAGACTATGACAAACTTTGCTATATTTGTATTTTTTTAAAAAATATTCTTATTTCATTTGATATATATTTTGGATTATTTATTTGACACTCGGAAATAGCGAAATAGAGAGAAAAATAGTGGAAAGTGAATATTATGACTTGCTATATTTGTAGTTTGTAAAAAAATAATAATTATAAAAACAAATTATTTACCTTAAAAAAAACACAAAAATTCATTACATTTGGTTTTTTTCTTTATAAAATGTAAATATTACGTATGATTTGCTATTTTTTACAAATTTTCAAGAAGTAAAGTTAGAAAAAATGTGCAAATGTTGAAAAAATACAAATCTGAGTCATATAAAATAAGAAATGAGAATGAGACTGATCACCGTTTTATATATAGTCAAGAATTGGAATATGGTTTCTCAGTTTATGTTTTATTCTCAATTCGTTTTTTTTTTTTTTTTTTTGTAAAAATAAGGATAAAGTTGGATCTCACATATTTGTATTTACAAAATATTATCCATGGACTTGTGTGTGTCTCAATTCTATTAGTAGTCTAAATTTTTTTCAATTTTATACAATCTCGAGATGTTCAATTTTAATGTCTATATTTTTTATACATTTGAAATCTGGTCCATTGAAATTTTATTTATCTAATTTGGTTAAATAACAATAACAACAATAGCATTTTATGCAATAAAATACAAAAAGGAAATATTTTTCAAAAAATTAGAGTAAAGTAGAACTAGATAATAACAAATCTTATTCTAAGAAAATCTCGACTATGTAGCGGTGACTAAATTTAAGATTTACTAAATGTAAATAGTCTAAAATCAAACATTTGAAACTATAAATAATAAGATTGAACAATTCTCAAAGTAGAAATGATAATTCAATAATTTTTTTTTTAGAAATCAAACTCACGTAGTTTAAAATGTTTAAATTTAACTATTTAACGATTAATTCGTAAGTTTATATTTGAAAGTGAATATTAAAATTGTTTTCCTTTCTTACCGTATGTGAAAAAAAATCGAACATCTAACTTCAAAGTCAATAATATAAAACACTATACAATTTTAGTAATACGCATATTAAAATTGATTAAGAAAAAACATATCTAACATGTAACATAACATTACAGGAAGAATATAGGATAAACAAACTATTTAAACACAAGAAAATCAAAATTTCTAACAGATCAATACAGACTTTTCAATGTTAAATAACTTATTTCTTCCTTGAAAATTTGGTTGCTTCATAATTTATTATGTTATTCATTAATATTGACTAAATTTTAACATTGACCAATTCCAATCATGATGTTACGGAATTTAAAACACAAAAACAAAATTATTACAAAATTGAAATTATTTTTATAAAAATCAAAATTTAAAACTACATCATTAGAAAAATTAAAAATTTATGGACTATATCTTTAAAAATAAAAAGCTATAAGAATTAATTAAAGAGAAATTATGAGGAAAAAAAAACATTTGTGTATTAAATTCTACAAGAAAAAAAAAAAAAAAACCTTGAAAAATTGTGGTTGCTTCGCCTTTTCCTTTAAGTCATACCTTAATTACAATAACAACAATGCGCGCCGATATCTTCACATTTCCATTTCTACCCTCAGCTTGTTATAACAATTACCATAATGGACAAAACATATTCTTCAAATTTATGTCGTGACTCAAAATATTCAAGAATCGAGAAACGTCGATAGCAATAGCGACTACCGAGGACAATTTCGTAAATAAAACACAATTTTTGGGCAATTTTGACCCTCGGTTTGGTTAAGCTCTAAACGCAAATATTTATATTTATATATATTTTTAATTTAAAAATTGTTTTTACAAAAGTTTGCCCTAATTGGTGACGTGTAGGGTTTTCTTTCTATCATTCCTTCAAGCGTGTATATAAGCCCTTTCCTTCACCCCATCAAAATCCCCATCGGCTTCTTCGTCACCGTGAAAACAAGAGCCAAAGCCTTTCAGGATCAGTTGTTTTTCCCTCCTATCACGACCATTCATCACTGTAAGGCAAGAATTTTTCTTGTTTGATCTAGCTTCATCACCGTTTCTTGTTGATTTCTTGTCCTTGATTTGTTATTTTTGTTATTGTTCGAATCGATTATAAGTTATGGATGATTGTTTTGTCTCTAATGTCTTTGATTTAATTAAATCTTCACGATCGGTACTCCGATTATAGATTTTTCATGGATTTTTGTGAGTTTTTTGCCGTATTGTTCAGATCTGTAGATTTACTTATTTGTTTGGTATGTATTTCTAAATTGCATCCTTGATCGGAATGGAAATTGTTATCGGCGTTTTAGATTGGTTTTTGTTTATGTAAAGCTGATGAGAGCGATGATTGACTCTTATCTGTGAATTCGATTTTTATTATTCTTTCTATCTAGGATTTCTTTTAGGTTTGGGATATTCGTTGTATCCGTTTGTGTTTAATTGCGTATTGCATTTCGTATTTGTTTATCACTTAAAAGTTTCTCGACTTTTATTTTCTAGTTGTAAATGATAGAGTCTGCGTTTATCTAGTAAGATATGTGTTAAATCGAGAATGAAGCTTCAAGCTAGATTGTCTATCATTTTGTGTCTGATTGTAGGATTTAGAATGTCTTCCATTTTGTGTATGACTGTAAGATCATTCTCGTCTTCTAGAACTTGCTCGATTTGATTTGAACTTCCGGTCAATGTTTTCACTGGTTTTAGCTGGAATTTAGAATTAGTCAATTGAGATTACGAATAACATATTTGTGCGCGATCATTTGCACTTGAATGCTGGTATTTATGTTGACCGTGAACGTATTTAAGTTCTGATTATTCGTTCTGAAATAATGTTTGTTCTCGATCTTTATTTCCCAATGGTTTTTTTCTTTCCATTTTCTTGTAATGTAGTTCTGTTCAACCTTGGTCATAAGGTAATCTTGCGAATCGTTTGTTCTTAATTCTCAGGAAGTTGGCCATTTGGTCTGCTGTTCTGTAGTTCAAAGTGGAGGGCGTTACGTTTGAA
>JBBPDI010000015.1:14626810-14637289 GCA_037974545.1 Cucumis variabilis | reverse complement strand
GCAAACAAAAGCTCTCAAATCTGGAAATACGTAAAGCCGTTCATTGAATGGCTCCAAAATGCCGAGTCGGAGACGGACGAAGAGTAAGGATAATATTACTGCATACTTTTTTGTTATGCTCTCTCTCTACCTATGCGTTGGGTTTTAAATTTTACTGTCATAGTTTTCTGTTTAGCATTTCTGGAATAAGGGATTATCGTGTTGTGTTCTCTCATGTCTACGTGTTCTATTTGGGTGTCTTTGGGTTTATATGAACCTTGTCTTTGAACAATGGTAATGTGTTTGTTGTTTCTTTCAACTAGTAGCGTCTCTCTTATAAAAGCACTTCTTTAGAACTGCTGTTGGGTTTTTAATGAACAATGGTATTGCTCTTTCTTGTTTCTTTAGATCTGCTGTTTAGTTCTCAATAAGCTTATTATTTTGCTTCATAAACTTACCGTATAGAAATGAAATTTTCATAAAACCAAAATAAGCAACTTCCAACTTTCATTTAATTTTTAAAACTTGAATTTGTTAGAGGATGTCTAGAAAATGCATGGGTAAGTTTTGACATTATAGATGATAAACAATGGCTTTGATATAAGTATTTATACATAAATAGTATGTGTATACCATATAAACTCAATTGTAGCTCATCGCTATAATCTAAATTTACGATTTAATTGAGAAACAAATTTGTATATATCAAATATAATTCAAACTTAATGTTAAAATAACTTTTTGATAATGATATTTGTTTTGGGACATAGGGATGTTTTGTACACGAAGAGATGTTTTTACTTTTTCATTTTTGATTCGGTTTGTTTGAGTGTATCTGATATGGAATCTCGTATCTGTGTTTCCATATCTGATGTGGAATCTCGTATCTGTGTTTCATAAAATAAAGCATTTATGAGTGGTAATAAAATGGGAAATTTAAAGGTGATTCTAGAATATCTATCTGATATCTGATGTTCATTTACCACAAAAGTTATACTTTAAAGCTTAGGTTAGGATATCGAGGGAGAGAGAGAGAGAAGAAGCTAGTTTACTTTTTGAACGACACTAAAAAATTTGTCGTCCCAATAAACAGTACTACTTTAAGGCGGTGGCCGCGAATAATCTTTGTTTGGATTTTGAAAGACTTAATGGCAAAAAAAAAAAAAATTGTATTTTTTTTTTCTTTTGTGTATTTTTTTTATTTGTCCGTTAATTCTAATATGAGAAAATATATATAAAAAAAAATATGGAAATGAATTTCTTGTTTTTTTTCGTTAACTCAATGCAAAATGAAAATTGTGTTAATATTTTTAGCATTTATAAATTGTTTGTACTGTATCCAAATTCATTTTTTTAGTTAGGTTATATCGTAATTCAAGCGTACACCTAATACATTTAAAAAATTGTATTCAAATTTATTTTTTTAGTTAGGTTATATCGTAATTCAAGCGTACACCTAATACATTTTTAAAAATGAAGTTTCTTGAATTTTTCATTTCTACTAGTTTTTTCTTTATTTTTTTACATTAGACCCAGTAAACAAAATGAAGTGTTCATTTTTTTTGTTGTGTAAAATATTTCATAAATTTATATAGTAAATTCAATTCATAAAGAAATTATATTATTTAATTTTTTATTTCGCTTCAATTTGATCTGTCGATACATTAATAAATATGCTTTTTTAAAAAAAAATTATGGTAAATATTTGTTTTTCTACGGCAAATTTCATATGAGAAAGAAATTGAATTATATTTTTTCAATGTGTAAGAAATGCTTATGGAATGTTTCTGTAAACCAAATACAAATAAAAGTTGTATTACTTTTATATTGTATTAAAATAATGTTTATATTTCATTTCTACTGTAATCCCAACACACAACAAATATGTATTAATTTTTAAGTTAGTTTTGTATAAAAAAGAATTTTGGACTGTACACACAATACACCATACAAACAAATTGTACTATTTTTTTTTCATTTATGTAAAAATATATTTCTTCAAGTTGTATCGTAAATAGAATACAAAAAGAAATTTGTATTTTAAGTTTGTATCGTCAATCCTATACAAAAAAAATGAATTCCATTTTATTTTTTCATTTATTAATTTTTTTTCTTTATGAGAACGATAAACAACATACTGGAGAGAAGGATTAATTCGTTTTGGTGCACAGAGAATGAAGAAGAAGAGAGGAGAACTAATTCGTTTGGAAAAGATAAGAGGATTAATTTGAAGAGAAGAAGAAATAAATGAGTAAAGAGAAGAAAGAGAGATTATATTGGAAAATTGAAGGATTATATTTGGGAAATTGAAGAATTAAGTGGAAAAAATAGGATAATAAATGAGGAAAAAGAATGAATAAGCGGATTGAGTGTAGTTTTTTTCCTCCCCTTCCTCTGTGGGCCAAACAAGTAAAAGACTAGCGATAGCCGTTTGAATTTATACTCTAAAATATTTGTGAATATAGCTTTCTCACATTTGCATCACTTACAGCAACAAAAAAAAAAAATAATAACACAATTATTAAATTGAAAGCTTCAATGATAGTAATTGTTAGGGTACTTACGGTTTAGTTCGTTTTGAAGCTAAAATTGCACCAATCCAAAAAATACAAAATAAATTTTATTTGAAACTGAATCGTATCACTAATTAGTGTCAGAATTGAAACTGAACCGCTTATGCCTAAATATTAGAATCAAGAACATTATACATAAATAAAAGTCTTACAAAGTTACAAGCATAAATTAAATTAATTCTGTAATTAAGTATAAAACATACATTGAAGTTTGAAAGTTAATCAAAACAATTTCTACAAAATTACACTTATTCCCTATCCTAGATTATACTTATATGTTTAGTTACTTATATACATATATTTAATTTTTTAAATCAAATGGTTTGGTTCGATTCAAAAAACGATTTAATATATTAAATTGAACTGATCCGCATAAGAATCAGTTTCAATGTAACACAAACTGAATCAAACTGCATGCACTTGGTTTCGATTCAGTTTGTTAATTGGTTCAGTTTTCAACTAATTTTTAAAGAACTTTGCAAATGATTGAAAAAAAAAAAGTTCTTACCTTTAGCTTCTAAAAAAACAACAAAAGAAAAAGAAAAAGAAAAAGAGAGAGAATTTTTTTTTTAAAACAAATCTAATTCCTAAAAGGATTAGAAATGATATTTAATCATTTTTTTTAAAAAAAATCTAATTTCTAAAAGTTTTATAAATGATATTTAATCTCTTTTAATAATAAAGAAAATATAATCCAATTATCTTATTTTATTTTAATTATATTAAGTATTTAAAATAGAAAAGATAATCCAATTATCTTATCTTATTTTAAATTATTTCATTTTTGTGATAAATCTTGAATTAATTTTTTAAAGGATTAAAATATTTCAATTTTTCATTTTTTTTAAAAAGATCTTATTTCCAATTTTAAAATTAAAAATTGAGTTCAAAATTCAAGTCAAATTAACTTACATATATGACATTCTTTTTATCTTAAATTTAAATAGGAGCCATAAATCCAACTTTATCTAAAAAATTGAGGGTTTTTTTTTTTTCTTCTTAAATCTCAAATTAAAATTGCTCATTCCAAATTCTTGTGCATCCTTAAGATAATTGGATTATCTTTTCGGAAGAAATGTAATTTGTGAAATTAAATTTTGTATATTCATTTATGTAATGTTATGAATACAACCTCTAATATTTACTATTTTGATGCTCTCTCACATACAAATTAAGACTTAGAACTTTTTTATCTTCAGGTTTTCAGGAAGTTGTAGTTGCAAGTCGATTTGAACTTCGATCTTCTGGAATCCAATGAAAGTTTATAATCTTCTAAATCTTCAATCTTTCAGAAGATATTGATCTCGAAGTTGATGAAAACTTGCACGTCCTGAGAGCTTTTAGAAGTTTGAGTCTTTCTCTTCTTCAAAGCTTCAATTCTTCATTCAACCAAAGATCTCCTCAAATGAATGACAAAGGTCTCTATTTATAGAGAAAGTTCATGGGCTTTAGGTGGGCTTGGGCCCTTTGCCTATTGGGTATAGGCTTGTGCCCATTTGCGTATTGGGCTTGAGCTTGGGTCCAAACTCCTAACTCAATATTAATAGATTTGCGGAGAAGTTGGAGATTTGATACATTTCTATAAATAGAGAAGAAAGTTGAGGAAAAAAAAATCATTGATGAGTTCCTTATCACCATTACTTATAAGAATCATGATGTTTCATGCGGACCAATTACAAGACCTAAAACATCAAAGATTCAACAATCATTCATTCTTCATGTACAAGAATGGATAGGGTCGTTTCATCATGAATTCTTTAAACCCAACACTTTGAAGACCTCATGATTTAGTTAATATCACATTTTTTTATGTATTTCCAATTATTTTAATTTTACAAGTTAGGATAACTACCATTAGTAGCTTAGAATTAAAGATGGTGGTTGGAAATTAGTTGTTGGAAGATAAAATGATTAGTTAAGGTTTTAAAGATTTTTGGTATTTTAATTAATTAGGATAGAACCTCTACATTTCTATAGTTAAGGCATTATAAGGATTATATAATGCCTTTATCCTTTCATTTGTAAGGACAAGACTTTTGATGAATGCAATTTGAATATCATTTTGAAAGTTTTCCCTTAATTTGTAATTCTTGTGATAGAATGCATGTGAGCTATTCAATCTAACCTTAATGCATGTGAGCCATTCAATCTAACCTTGATCAATTTTGATTGTAGAGTGACTCAATTTAGAACAAGATTTTACCAATCTTGCTTCTAGATCTTCGATCTAAGAGGTAATCTAATCCTAACTTTCTCTTGGTTGATCTAAATTAGTATAAGGAGTTATTAGTTTCTTACTTCAAAGGTTCCTACTATGTTAATAGCTTGGATCTTTGGATTGAGGAATAGGATTGCCTTACCAATTACTTATGTATTTGGCTCCTCCGAAGTTTTTTTTTTTGCTACTTCAATCTCGGAGAGAAAAAAAAAAGGCCAATGGCAGAACTGCCTCCTCACTATTTGAGAGATTTGAGCTGCTGTGTTTTTTTTTTTTTGGAAAAAAATTAAATTGTTCACACGAGATTTCGTGAGAAATGTATTTCGTGGAATTGAACTCTGTATATTGATTTGTATAATGGATATAGTCTCTAATATTTACTCATTTGATGCTTTCTCTCAAATACAAATTAAAACTTATAATTTCTTCATCTTCAGTCTTCAAGATGTTGTAGTTGCAAGTCGATTTGAACTTTGATCTTCTGGAATCCAAGGAAAGTTTAATCTTCCAAATCTTCAATCTTCCAGAAGATGTTGATCTCGAGTTTGATACGAACTACATCTTAGAGCTTGTAGAAGTTTGAATCTTGTTTGAAACTTCAATTCTTCAGACCTTCCGTTCTTCAAAATTTAAATTCTTTCTTCAACCAAAGATGCCACAAATGAATGATAAAGGTCTCTATTTATAGAGAAATTTCATGGGTTTTAGGTGGACTTAGGCCAATTTGCTTGGTAGTCTTGGGCTTGGACCCATTTGCTTGTTGGGCTTGAGCTTGGACTTGGGCCCATATGCTTGTTGGGACTTGGGCTCATCTGCTCGACAGACTTGGGCCCATTATTTCTCTGGCCTAATCTTTACATCGAGAGCCTGAATTGGATTGGATATGATAAAACTTAACTACCAAACTCAATTAAATTATGATTATCACAACGCGTTTGTTGTGGTAATGTGGCAGAATTTAATTGGTCAAAATTTCTTGCTCAGGCATATGCTCCCTTTTGAGATTTTTGCATGTTTATGGTGGGTGAATCTCAAAAAATGATAAGTTGATAACGAAAATACAAGTGATTTGTTCTTGACTTGACTCCAATTAATATCTCAAATTAATAACAGTGTGTTGGACATAAGTGGTATATGAAATTTGTTGAATTTTGAATTTAATTCACAATTTTTTTATAAAAATAATTTGGAATATGGCCAAAAGATTTTTTTACCGATGAATTTAATTGGATAATTGAGACTTAAAATTGAGAAAACTGGAATATTGTCAACTCATCAATTTAAGTCCAAAGTTTTTAAGTTTTTTTTTTGTATAGTAATTTGAAATTGTAGCAAAACTTGTGCTACTTAAAGATGAATTGCCCTCAAACTTAAAATTTGAATTTTTTTTACTTAATTTGAATTTGATATAAATTTATGCTTTGGAATAAAGTTTAAAATTTTTGCAAAAACAAAAGAGATCTGGAGATTTTTTTTCCTTAATTTGTAGATTTAATCATGGGAATGATACTCTGGTCATGTGATTCTAGTGTACGTATTGCAAACACTAACACACAGCAAATTCACTTTATTTTTAATAGAGTGCAATTGATTTATCAACATATTGACAATTAATATTGAAATCTTAGAGTTTCTTGTTGTAGGATACTAGTCGAGCCATCAATGGATTAGATTGTCTGTTGCTTGTTTTGAATCCTGAATCGACGTTATGATTTTGTTTTTGTTTATCATTTATAAGCTTTTTCATTGAAGGAATTGATGGTGAAAACGAATGAAATCCTTGACTCATAGACGTAGTTAAAATCTCTCCAAAGAAAAATTCAAAGCTAGAGAATGAAGAGTTTGACTTGAACCCATCATGATGAAGGAAAAAAAATTGTACGAAAGTTTTGAAACTTACAACTACCGAGTCAAAGAAAGCTGCACTACTACCATAAAGAATTTTTTTCACTTTTTATTTCATTAGGTATACAAAATTTTGGTGTTATACTATCAGTCACCTGTGATAATTATGGGTTGGAACATACATGGGGCACATAAGCTCATTAAATCGACTATGTTTTCCAATTTTTCAAGTATCGTCTAGGTCATTAGTTATATGTGATGTTTCTTTTTTAGTTTTGTCTAGATCATGATGTTTCTTTTTAAATTTTATTAGGTGATTGATATGGAGACAAACAACTTGTGGTTTCATGATGTGTTTATAACTACAAAAATGCTATAGAAAGCCCATTAACATTAAAATCCATCCTCATTACAATGAATAATGCTAATAAAAATAAGAGGTTTTCGTAACGTATCAAAAATAGCTATAGAACATCATTTATAACGTTTTTTTATTGCCATAAAAACTTTTTATAGTACTATTTTAAATATAATAGAATGTTTCTATGGTGTTATTAATAGCTCTACAGAAACGCTATGAAAAGTCAAATACTTTCAATAATATTGACTACGACAACATGTACAATATGCTACAAAAGGATTTTATAGCGTTTTCTCAATATCATTAAAAATGCTATTGAAACGTTTTGATAGAACTTTTCCATCGCAATAAAAAAAGCTATCAAAACTTTGTAATAACGTTTTCTTTTCACACTATGATAAATTTTTATAGAAACAAATATGTGCTATAACAACATACCTTTTATAGCATTTTTGATAGCATTGTAAAAATTTTATGGAAAAGTCATGGACTTTCAATAACATGGGCTATGACAACATTCAAGAAACGCTATCGAAAGTCTACGATAACATTTTTTTAATGATATTGTAACTAAAATTTCTTGTAGTGCTCTTTTTTACAAGTCACGACTATCCATCCTTCATCATCATCTTCAGCAAACTCTTCTTTGTTTTGGAAGTCTTTCATCACAATCATTTGTTGGAATTGAACAATTATAGGTTTGAAAGTCCCAAACTGAATTAAGTTTTTCCTTTGATCATAAAGTTGTGTTGATGGTGGAACACTCGAAGTCATCTCGACTGCAACATGCTTCGTCTCAACTAATTCATCAATATCCAGCTCGATCTTCTTTTCACGTGCCAACTTTAGAATCAACTCATTCAACACGAAACACTTCCTAACATGGTGACTAATGTCCCGACGGTACTTACAGTATTTAGGATCATCTACTTTTCCTACTTGTTCTGGTCATTTGCATTCTGACAGTTGAATAAGTTGCTTCTCTAGAAGCTGCTCCAACATGTCTGCAACATTAGAGTTAGGAAATGAATAAACTTTTTTTTGTCTTTCTCTAAGAGTTGGACGTCGCTTTTTGTCGACATCATGCTTTCCTTCATTTTTTGTTTCTTTTCTTTTATAGAAAGATTTCAAAGGAGTTGCATGAACAACCATAGACTCATTTATGACACTATTTACAACCTTTTTAGTGTCCTCAATTTTATTATTGTCACTCCTCATTTTTTGAACCAAGAAATATTTTGCTCCTATATAGGCGATACTTAGTTCCATATCATGGGCACGAGTTGCCAACTCTTCACACGTGCATGGTTTTATCCCTTGCAAAATACAGAGAAGTTCTCAATGCATGTCTTGGATGCAGATCTCAACTGCAGACATTTCTGTGAGCTTGTCTTTGCAACCCAGGCTTAGAGCTCTTCATCAGTTTATATAGTTGATGACTCGCTCCCTCTTCCGCTGTTTGGTGTTTGTCAACTCCATCATGCTGACGATACGTTGGGTGCTATAGAAGCGACTAAAAAAGTCCCCCTCAAGCTGATTCCAACTATTAGTGGATTAATGTTCTAGGTCGATGCACCAGTCGAAGGTGTTTCCTTTGAGAGTTCAAACAAACTGTTTTACCAACAAATCTCCTTGTGTACCAGCAATTTCACATGTTTCAATGAAGTAAGCAACATGTTGTTTTGGGTTGCCCTTTCCATCAAACTGTTGGAACTTGAGTGGTTGGTATCCATTTGACATTCTGGGATTGTTGATCCTCTTCATATATGGTTTAGAATACAAAAAGAGAGTTTAAGCAAATCCACCATATTGAGTTTTGATGAAGTTTGCAATCATCTCCTGCAACTGCCATATCGACAGCGATGCTTGAAGTCGAATTTTGTGGGTGACTTTCTTGCATAACTGTCTTTCCTTTGTTTGTATTTTTGATAGTATGTGTATGACTTAATTCAGCAGCATCACGACGCTAGATGTGAGTCTTGAGAGATCCAATCTCATTCTCCCTTTCTTCAACGAACTTCATGAGCATGTTGATCTTCTTTTCAAGCTCAGTCATTCTATCTTCACCTTGTATCTACGCCAGTCACCATAACTGACATTATATTTGGATGAGGCATCTCCTCATTTGAGCGTTCAGAAGATGAGTTGTGTTCGTCATTCACAAGATTTTCTTTGATTACAATTCTACCTTTCGGTGCTTTGGACATTTGTTCCCAAATGTTCTTTGCAACCTCAAAGCATGACATTGCGTCAAATGATTGAGTTTCCCTTGAGCTGCTGTGAGTATTTGGTTGCTTGTCGATGTCGCTTAGAGCTTTGGAAGTGTTGCCTTAGGATATCGTGATTTATTTAGTGTTCTTCAGAAGAGAAAGAGATGAAAAGTAGAGAGGTTCCACTGGACGTGCCAAACTGTTCACGTGAGATTTTGGAGTAATGTAATTCGTGGAATTGACTTTGTATATTGATTTATATAGTGGATATAGTCTCTAATATTTACTCATTTGATGCTTTCTCTCGAATACAAATTAAAACTTAGAATTTCTTGATTTTTAGTTTTTAAGATGTTGTAGTTGCAAGTCTATTTTAGTTTCACTCTTCTAGAATTCAAAAAAAGTTTTTCAAACTTTCAGAAGATGATGATCTCGAAGTTGATAAGAACGTGCAGGTCTTAAAAGTTTTATAGAAGTTTCAATTTTCAATTATTTAGAGATTCAGTATTTCAGAATTTCAATTTTTCATTCAACCAAAGATCCTCTCAAATGAATGACAAAGGTCTTTATTTATAGAGAAATTCATGGGTTTTAGGTGAGCTTGGACTGCTTGTTTGATAACCATTTTTTTTATTTAGTGAAAATCAAGCATATTTTCTAGCAATTTCTTATAATTGTTTGCATCTTTGTTAAGCAAAAGAGTTGATTTCGTTATGAAATTAAAAAAAATAATACAAAAAAAATATTAAAAGTTTTTTTAATATTGGTAAAAATAGATAATAAAATATAAACTTTAAAAATGAAAGCTGAATTTAAAATAAAATAAAAAATAAAAAATCTTTTTAATTTTGATTTGTTTTCAAATATTTAATCTGTATCAATAGTAATATTTAACAATTTTAAATCTGTACGACATGTCGTTTGAATACGTATTGTCCGTTTTTTTTTTTTTTTAAATTATGAATACCAATTATCTTAATAAAAACTATTACGGTATCAGTAATAAAGGTGATTATATTGTAAATATAGTTTTGTTCGATTTATGCATTGAAATTTCAAATAAAAAAACATTCTTATTATTCTAACATAATTTATTTTTCGTAGATCTAATTAATTTTATGAAACTTAGATGGAGAGTTGTTATATTTTACTTACTCAATTTGGAATATTTAAATACCTAGCCATTTAATCTCTATATCTTAGTATTTGTAACAATTTAATTATCGTAGAAAATTATGTGAATTTTTATTACTTAATATCTTAGTTTTTATACAAAAGGTAGACAATTTTGAT
>JBBPDI010000015.1:14498496-14537799 GCA_037974545.1 Cucumis variabilis | reverse complement strand
TAAATAATAGTAATAATACTAGCAAAGGAAATTTAGTTGTTTCATGGGATTTGGTATCCATTGGTTATTAAAAATTAGTCCTCCAATTATAAGGTAGAATTTGTTAAGTTGATATGATCCAATATGGTCATCATTGGTGCACCTTTACTTCAATCCATTACATTAATGTAAATTAAAGTGAATTAAGTATTCCCCACAAGAGAATAGGCCATATAATTGAAGCACATTTTATTATTTTTTTCAAGAAAAATAAAATCTTAACAATATATTATTTAAACAAAACAAAAATTCTCCAACATGCTCTCAATGGCAGTGGAGAAGGCTGCACCAAGGTCAGAATAAATCCAATAAAGTATAAAGTAATAATAAACACATACAATTATTATTATTATTTCAGATGCTTAGCCCATAAAGAAACTGATCATGGTAAAACTTAATGAGTAATAGTAGAGATCTTACCTGGAAAGAAATATCACAGGCCATATTGGTTTTCTTTTCTCCTAATAATTAGTTAGCTGATCTTTTAAAACTAATAATAAAGTGTATATAAACATTTCTCAACTAGTGATAAATTTTAGAAAAATTCACCATACATTAGCACTGATTAAACTTCCATTTGAGAATTTAGCAAAACACAAATTTATATTTTATTTTCTTGAAGTGCAATCAGAATGATACATTTTCATATTCACAGTTCTTAGTAACAAACTATTTTCTAAACATTAAAAAGAAAATCTCGATAGTGAGAAGTATTTGCTCTACTTCTGCAAATTAATTATAATTAATTAGAATTGCATTTCTGATTCTTCGTCGCATGGATATGTTGTATCACGCTTTGAACTCATCATCCCAACAATGAATATATTTAAGAGGAAGAAACATACCTTTCAAGATGAGCTTATCAATGGAACAGAATGCGAATGAGGAAAAATATCATGGTAGATTTGAATAATCAGCTCTCCTAGTCATCATTCTTGCTCTTGTTGATCTTCAGTTTTTTTTCTTTTTCTTTTTCTTTTTCTTTTTCTGAACAACAGATTTAAAATTACAGTGTAATTAATTAATGAACATCACATAAATGGTAAAAATCATTAATTAAGGTGCAACACTTTTCCAATAAGGTTCTATTATAGAAAATAGAAATTGGACTAATTCATGAATCATTTTATGTTCATGTGTGAGTTTGATATAAATAATTTTAAAGATTTTGAGCAACCCACGCGGTTTTGAATCTAAAATCTTTTAAAACTTCATTATCAAAAACCAAATCAACACCCTTCTTCTTTTAAGAAAAACTCATATCTTCCATTTGTTTTATTTTTTCCTTTATTATCTTTTTTTTCTTTTGTTTGTAATCATGTTTCATGTTGTTTCTATTTTTTAAAGGTTAATTTATATAAAACAAAATGCGAAAATATTTACGGTCCATATTACAAAAGAAAAAATTCACTAAGCCACCATTTTGTTTTTTAATTTCAAATTTTATCCTTGTTGGTTTCGAATTTTCCGAAACGAGTATTAAATTCATGCGCATCTTCTTTATATTATTACATCTCTTTCATATTCTCACTTCTTATTCACGATTTCTACATCTCCTATTCAAGAATTTATTCATTCTTTGTCAATCTCTCTCTTTTTTTTTTTCACTACACGATCGTCACCACAAGAAATTTATTATTTAGTGACAAAATTTTAGTGGCACAAGTAATTTTTGTCACTGAAAATTCATTTATAACAACGCAAAAAAAAATCATAAAAGAGTGTTATTAGCGATAAATTTTTAATCCGCGTCACTAAAATAATTAGTAAATGTCACTAAAAATAAAATAGTTTTAGCAACAAACTAAGTTTGTTGCTAAAACTTTAGAAAATTTTCCCCAATTTCATTTTCACTCCCACTTTTCATTAAACAATATAATAAATATTTATTTTCTTTTTATCGTCCCCTTTCCCTCTACCTCTCACAATAACCCCCTCCAAAAACTCATCCTCAATCTTCACCACTTCGACGACGACGACAGGTACTCTTTTGGGCAGCAATGAACACTCCTATTTCTGCCAGCGATGACCCACAGTTTCGGCAAAAACCCAAGATTTTAATGCGTCCCCATCATTTTCTCCAGCGGCCAAGATTTTGACGCACCCCTTACAGTTTCTAACTGCAACCCACGAGTTCACGTGTCCCCCACCGTTTTTGCCAGCGACCCACAATCATTACCGTTTCTGCCGATAGCCCATAAGCACGAAGAAGCTCTTTGACCCACAATTGTTTCCGTTTCAACTACCCACCATATTTCAAGTTTTCATTCTCCTCAACCTCCAGGTTTATTCTCAACCTCAAATTTCACAGTTGATTGTTGTTGCTTTATGTTTTTGTTTGTTATTAATTTTTGAAATAAGATAAATTGTTTTGGTTACTTTGGTATTTGAAAATGTGTAGTCTTTAAGCTTGTATTCCTTTGGAAGGCGTTGTTTGCTTGTAATTCTTCTTTTTGATATTGTGAAACTCTTAAAGTCTTTATTTATTATTTTTATTTGGCTTTTTAGTTTTTCATTGTATCTTGATATGTGCCACTCATTGTTGTGTGAAATAAAACTTTAAATATATTGTTGTTTCTTTTCTTAAGGAGGTTCCAACCATCCTTTGATTAGAGAACAAGGAGTTTTGTTGAGAATAACATTTCAAGTTAATCACATATTCTTTGTCTTATTTAAGCTTCTATCACATGGATGCATATCTAGATTAGTTGTTGTTGGCTTCAATCCATTATTTTGCAATTTACATATGACTAGCTTTGATTCTAACATATGGATTTCTAACTTAGGTACTTTAAACGTTAATGTATTTAGTATGGATCGAAGTTGGGTAAATTTAAGAGATTGAGCTTCTAATAACGAGTGGCACAAGCTTCAGATTGGGCTCGTTTATGTGATCGATTGGAACGAGTAGACTTTAAGAGTAGATCTAAAGCAAATACTAAGGCACGATCTAAATTTCCATTCACTCATCGAGGTGGAACTATAACATTTTTATGCCATAAGTAGAAAATGGTAGGATACTTATTTCTGTATTGTATTTATAAATACTTTATCATACTTATAATTTTGGTTGTAATGTGTAGAAAGACGAGGGCAAGGAAGTAAGTGACAATGAATTATTCCAACTCACGCATTCGAATGAGAAGAAGGGGTGGGTAGATGAAGCTAAAGCGAAATATGTAAGTAATGACACTCATTGTTGAAATTTTTCTTAACCTAGAACACATTTATACTATTATGTAATTTGTTAAGATTTCGTAGCTTAATGGTTAAGAGCTTGGATTAAAATCTCATCCAACCCCTTAGATTATGGGTTTGAAACCTAGTAGATGAAGAAGAAGCATATGAAAAGATAGTTCTTAAAATTATTATATGTGACATTTTATACAAGGTTTATATAATAAATTGGATATTATTTTTTTATATAGTAAAAACCTTTTACTAGCATTTTCAATAACGTTACAAAAGCATCGATTTTTTAAAAAAAATGTAGAAATTTTTAGTGGCACACTGTAATACGTCGCAAAAGATATTTGTAACGATCCCAAATTAACCTTTAGTAACAACATTATTTGTCACTAGCTAAAACATCACCTTTAGTGGCGATCATAATACGTCACTAAAAAAATAAATAGTGACATAACATATGTTACTAAAACTAAGCTTTTAGTAACGAGAAAACATAAATAAAAGTATATCTTTTGCAGCACGTAATGTTGTGTCGCTAAAACTTTTAGCTACGCGGATGCAGCGACACTCCTAGCGACAAATGACTTTTTGTCACTAATACCTTGAGCGACGTGTTTTTGGGCTTTAGTGACGATTTTTGTGCACCACAAAAATGAAATTTCTTGTAGTACGTGTACCAAAATCTAAACGATCAATCATCTATACAAGATAGACAGAGATAGATCCCTATCACTATCTACCCCAGATAGATAAATGATAGACCTAAACGATCATTTACGTTTATCCAGATCTAAATGATTGTTTATCAAGATTTAAACGATTGTGTACTACTATCTAAACGATCTTGGTACAAGATCATGTACCAAGATCATTTAGATATTAGTACACGAGTAGTCGTTTATCCTAGATAGACCGAGATAAACCACCATCACTTTTTATCTCAGATAGATAAGTGATAGATTCAAACAAACATTTACCAAAATTTAAACGATTCTGTACCAATATCTAAATGATCTTTTAGACTATATTGTACGATCATTTAAATAAAAAAATATTTTGCGGGTGTATGTTGTAGTCGATTAATCGTAGGGTATTTTTGTTATTTCACGTTATTGGCTTTTTTCTTTTTCAAAATTATTCTATACGGTGTAAAGATTTTTGTGTTTTGTTCTATTTTTTTAAATAATCCCTTTTTTAAACCTCACATCTTCCAAGTTCCAATCATCTCCTCCCCATCTCTAGAGAGATGATCTTCTGGTCTCCTCCCCAGTCGGTAAGTGAGTTTATTGGTTTTCTCTAACATAATCGTCATTCTCTCTCTTAATGTCACTACTGTCACATGTTTTATTTAAACAAACATCCCTTGTAAATCTCTTACTTTTTCTTACCATCTTTGGTTTTTTTTTTTAATCCATATTTTGAGAACTAAAGATTTGGCTACTTAAACTATATATCTTCCTAGAATCTTTGTTTGTTAGCATTTTAAAAAAAGAATTGCATATATTTTGTAAATAAGTGTAATAGGTTGGATTTGAGGGTATTCAACACCTTCGAAAATATTAATTAGATACTTATTTAATCAATTTTTTATTTCTCGAAACCTTAAAATCAGTTTGTCATTATTGAACGAGAAATTTTGTCTGATTAAATTTTACCACATCATCACAACAAAAGTTGAGCTCATTGTGAAAATTATAATTTGAATAGGTTTAGATAATTAAAATCGTTCAGACCCAACTCAATTCAAGCCCCAAATAAAAAAATTTGGACCAAAGAAAATAATAGGTCTAGGCCCAAGCCCAATAAGCAAATGGGCCTAAGATTACCATCTTCTGAATGATTTAAGTCTTAGAAGATTAAACCTTCCTTAAATTCTAGAAGATTGAAGCTCAAATTGATTTACAACCATAAATTCCTAAAGATCGAGGAGCAAAGATTTTTAGGTTTTAATTTCTATATTGAAAAGAAAGCATCAAAGGAATAAATATTAGAGATTGTATGCACTACACTATAAAACTAGAAATACAAATTTCAAATTTGATAAATTTCATTTCTCTGGAAATCTTGTGTGAAAAGTTTGGCACGCCCAATGGGACAATCTCTAACTTTCATCTCTTTCTCTTTCTGTAAAGAATATCTAATGAAGTCATAACGTCTAAAGGCAACACTTCCAAAGCTGTAAGCATCATTAGCATGAGACCGAAATACTCGCAGCCGCTCAAAGGAGGCTTGATCATCTAATGTTATGCAACCCTTTGAGATCACAAAGAACATTTGTAAACAATTGTCAAAGCTACCAAAAGGTGAAATCATAATCAAGGAGAATCTTGTAATCTACAAACACATTTTGTCGTCTGAACTTTCAAGTGAGGAGATGTCTCACCCAATTATAATGTCAGTTATAATGGTTGAAGTGGAGACAAGTGAAGATAGAACAATAGATCTCGAAAAGAAGGTTAACTTGCTCATGAAGGCAGTTGAAGAAAGAGATTATGAGATTGCATCTCTCAATAATCACATCGAAAATCGTGATGCTGCTGAATCAAGTCGTACACATACCATAAAAATAGTGACAAACGAAAGGCAGTTTTGTAAGAAGTCAACAACAAAATTCGACCTCAATTGTATCATTGTCTATTCAACAGTTGTAGAAAATGATAACAAATTCCATTAGAACTCAATATGATGGACCTGCTTAGACTTTCCTTTATTATTCCATACCATATACGAAGAGGATTGAAATTATGGAAATGTCAAATGGATACTAGCTACTCAAATTCCAAAAAAAATTGATGGAAAGGGCAACCCAAAACAACATGTTGCTAACTTCATTTAAAAATTGCTTGTACTCGATGAGATTTGATGGTTAAAAGTTCATTCGAACTCTAAAAGAAAATGCCTTCGACTGGTACACCGACCTTAAACCTAAAACTATTGATAGTATTGAAAGTAGAGACAAACATACACAGACTGACGTGGAAATCCAAGTACTGAAAGAAAAACCATGATATATTGTTCTTATTATTTTCTAATGAATTACAATGGTACAAAGAGGGAGATTAAATAGAATACACAAGGGCAAAAGAAAAAAGGAAAAAATATTTTTGGTAAATATTCCATAACTATTTTTTTTCATAAACTAACGGTCCTCCTCAAGTTGGGACTTAAATATCAATGAGGCCCAATTTGCTAACACAAAAATTAAAGTTTGGTCTAAGAAGTCCCTTGGTGAGAACATCAGCAACCTATTGGCTCGAAGGGATGTACGAAATGCATATACTCCCACTGTCAAGTCTTTCTTTAATAAAATGTTGATCAATCTCAACATATTTAGTTCTATCATGTTGAACTGGGTTGTTAGCAATACTAATAGTGGCTTTATTATCACAAAAGAGCTTCAATGGAGTCTCACATTCTTGATGAAGATCAGAATGGACTTTCTGAGCCAAATTTTCTCACATATTTTCAAACTCATGGCTTGGTATTCGGCCTCCGCGCTGCTTCTTACCACAACACTTTTCTTCTTACTCTTCCAAGTTACAAGATTGCCCAAATAAAGATGCCATAATCGAAGGTAGACTTCTTGTCAACAACAGATCCTACCGAGTCCGAGTCAATATATGCTTCCATGGTCTTCCTATCAGTCTTTCTAAACATCAACCCTTTACTAGGTGTTGTTTTCAAGTATCTCAAAATTCTATTTACAACTTTCATGTGATCCTCATAGGAAGCCTACATAAACTGGTTGACAACACTCACAACAAAGGAAATATCAGGATAGTATGGGATAAAGTAAACTAATTTACCCACAAGGCACTGATATTGTTCTTTATCAACTAGGACTTGATCATCAGAGTTTCCTAGTTTATAGTTAAATTTAATAGGAGTGTCAGCAAAACAACATCCCAACATATCTGTCTCGATTAGCAATCAAGAGTGTATTTTCTCTAAGACACTAAGATGCCTTCTTTAGATCCAAGGAAATATTTCAAAATTTCCAAATCCTTGATTTCAAACTCAAACCCCATTTTCTTTTTTAGTTAAATGATCTCATAAGTATCATCCCTAGATAGCACAATGTCATCAACATAGACAATCAATGTTACAATTTTTCCTGCCTTGGAGACTTTGGTGAACAAGGTGTGATCAAAGTGCCCCTGATTGTACCCCTACGACTTGATGAAAGTGGAAAATTTGTCAAACCACACTTTTGGTGATTGTTTCAACCCATATAAGAATTTTCGAACCCTCCAAACATGATTATTAAATTGAGCTTCAAATCCTAAAGGCGGGCATATATATACTTTCTCTTAAAGATCCACATTCAATAATGAATTCTTAACATCAAGTTGATACAGGGGTCAATCCTTATTCACTGCAACATACAATAAAACTCTAATATTGTTTTAACTTTGCTATAGGAGAAAAAGTCTCAGAATAGTCAATCCTCTTTAAGATCTACATTTTGCGACTAGTCTACCCTTATGTCTGTCAATTGTACCATCTGCCTTATATTTTAGAGTGAACATCCATTTGCATCCCATAGTTTTGTTTCCCTTAGGTAGGTCGCAGATCTACCAAGTCTTGTTCTTTTCAAAGGCCCTCATCCCTTCCATGACAGCATTCTTCCACAGAGGACAATCTAAAGCAATGTGGATATTTTTTGGTAGCACAATAAAATTGAGGCTGGCTGTGAATGCTCTGAACTGAGGAGATATGTTCTCATAAGAAACATAGTTAGCAATAGAGCGCTTAGTGTGGGACCTGGTACCCTTCTTTGGTGCAATAGGTAAATTAAGAGAAAGATCAAACTTACCGATATTTTCTGAACAAACTCTTACACTGACCTCATTTTGATTATTAATTTCTTTTTCATCTAGGATGATCTCAGTATCAACATTGCTCTATTCACCTATATTTTTAGGAATAGTTATCTCGAACCTGTCACTTTTACTCATTTTACTATCAATATGTGAGTCGATAGAATCAGTCATACCATGATCTCATAGAGGTTTAGAATCTTGGACTGAAGCCAACTAATTAGCAGGAGACCCAACTTCCTTTCCAAGATTCCTTCTATTGTAGGTTTTCCAAGGTACTTGATTTGTAGGTAGGACTGTGTAGTAAGGATCTGGGCTAGGTATGGTAACGAGAATAGAACTAGTAAACTCTAAGGAAATCAGCCAGTTAGAGTTAGGCTATTCACTCTCACTCTCTCCTTGAAGAGGGCTAACAGGAAAGAAAGGACTCGAGAAAGGTACATCCATGGATACAAAGTACTTATTAGAAGATGAGTGAAAGCATTTATAGTCTCGTTTATGCAGAGGATAACCAACAAAAACACAAGCTTGAGCCCAAGGAGTAAACTTAGATGGGTTAAGGCCATGGTTATGAACATAGGTTATGTACCCGAATACCTAAAGAGGAACATCAGATAGGCAGGTAGAGGGATATGACTCTTTAAGGCACTTTAAGGTGGTCTAAAGATGTAGGACATGAGAAGACATTTGATTAATAAGATGGACTGCAGTGAGAAAAACATCGCCCTAAAGATATGAAGGAAGGAAAGTAGACAACATAAGAGAACGAGTAACTTTCAAAAGGTAACAGTTTTTACGATCGACTACTCCATTTTGTTGAAGGGTGTAGGCGCAAGAACTTTGGTGGACAATGCCTTTGAAAGACAAAACCCCATTGAGGGTGTGGTTTTGGAAATCTCGACCATTTTCACTTGATAAAATAACATTCTTTGTATTGAATTGTGTTTCTACAGTGTTATAAAAGTCTTGGAAGATCGGAGGTGACCTTAAATTTATCAAAGACAAAAAAGACCTAGGTAAGACGGGTATGTTCATCAATAAAGGTTGCAAACCACCGTTTTTCAGATGAGGTTGTTATCTTGGATGGTCCCTAGACATCACTATGAACAAGAGTGAAAGGGTGACTTGGTTTGTATGGTTGTGAAGGAAAAGAAACTAGATGTTGTTTGGCTCGAATACATACATCACAAGATAAGGTAGACACATCAATTTTATTTCATATATTGAAAATTAGGATGGCCTAAATAAAAATGCCACAACATATAGTCTTGTTCAGAAGTAGTAAAATAAGAAGAGAAAGCACTAGTCCTAGAAGAGGTATCGTCATCAACGAGGTAGAGTCCCTTACTATGTCGGGCAGTCTCAATCATCTTCCTTGAGCTCAAGTCTTGAAAAGAGACACAATCATGAAAGAATATTGCTTTGCAGTTTAACTCATGAGTAATTTTTCTTATAGAAAGAAAATTATAAGATAGTTTGAGCACATGCAAAACATTATGTAAGAAGAGCTCTGCACGGGAGAAATCTTCCCCTTTCTAGCAATGGGGGTCAAGGAGCCATATGCAATTCTAATTATTTTATTGCCAGCACAAGGAATATAAGACACAAAATGTTCAGAGGATCCAATCAAATGATATATGGCACCAGAATCCAGAATACATGTTCTTTCCATAAATACTAATAAGACCGAAGGACTGAGGTATACCTAATTGGACAATGACACCTAAAGTAGCAGGATTGGGTTCAATTTGGTTCTCGTGTGAATCAAGTGCTTGAGAAGGTCCAACAAACTCACTCACATACGCTCACCCTGTGTTCTTTTTGTCATTGGAAGGGCGTTTCTTACCTCCTAGGGGATGACCATGTAACTTCCAACATTATTCTTTGGTATGTCGTTATTTTTTTCAATGTTCACAGATGGGAATTGATTTTCCATTGTGCTTTTCACTGTCACTGGTAGAGGAACTCGCACTAAAAGCAGCAAACTCAATAATAGGGGTTGCAGAAATATTCATAGCACTTATGTAATCTTCCTCGAGGCGAATTTCAAAACAAACTTCCATCAAGGAGGGAATCGGTATTTGGCATAGTATATGCCCTCAAACTACATCAAACTTAGGATTAAGACTAGCAAGAAAGTCCTAAATCCTATCAATCTCTTTAATTCTAAAGTACTGCAAATCATCACTCGAACTACGACAGACTAGTTCTCTGCATGTGTCTATTTCTTGCCAGATAAGAGAAAGCTTATTAAAAAAGGATGTGACAATCATTGTTCCTTGCTTGCATTCATGAACCTACTTTCTTAGCGTATATAGGTGAGAGGTATTCTGACGTTTGGAGTAAAATGTTTGGATCGTGTCCTAAATATCTTTGGCTCTTGCAGTAAGCAGTAACGACTTGCCAATCTGGAGTTCCATATTGTTGATTAATATGTATCAAAAAATAGAGTCTTCTACCTTTCAGTATCGTTCTTGTGGGTTTCCCAGTGGAGGGTGAGGTAATTCCTCTGTTAGAAAGCCAAATTATGTCGCCCTTCAAGGTCCATCTTCACTGACTGAGACCATGAGAAATACTTATTACCATCCAACTTATCTCCTGAAAGATGATACATTGTAGATCGAGCCACTTTATTAGTCACATAAGTTGAGGATACAGTAGGAAACGAGGTTATCAGATTCTCAGAATAAATCGGTACAAGAGTATTGAATGTTGTTCCTAAGGTAGCCTCAATTGCTACAATCTGTTGGCAAAGTCGTACCAGTTATTGTTGAGCAAGTTCCAAGGAAGCTTGCACGTTAGGGTTAGAATGTGTTGAAGATTCACCAACCTCAAATGTTGAGTGAATTTGAGGATTCTTAACATCAAGATAATAACTTAGGTCAGTGGGTGGTATGGCATATAAATTTAACAGTAGGAGCGAGTGTGCTCGATTGAAATTAAGTGGCAATATGAAATTCGTAGCACGTGAGGAGCAGTATAGGCCACGGATGAAAAAAGAGGGTTGCACAGATAGATGGTCGATACTTTTTGAAAAGGAAGAACCGATGCGTGGGTGACATGTGGAGGTGCGTAAGGGGTCTTCGGTGGTGTGGACAACAAAAAAATCAACTGGATCACATTTTCTGACATTGTCTAAAGGCGGCAAAACCATTCGTCCATGGCAGCACTAATCCAAGCATTGATAGCGATGACAGCAATGGCACTCAAATGGGCAGTTGTCTCCTCTGTTTGATTTCCACTACTGGGATTGTTCAATGTCCCTCTTGATACCATATTAAAAGTAGAGACAAAGACACACACGAACTTACGTGGAAACTCGAGTACTAGAAGAAAAATCATGATATATTGTTCTTATTATTTTCAAATGAATTACAATGGTACAAAGAGGGAGACTAAATGGAATACATAAGGGCAAAAGAAAAAAGGAAAAAATATTTTTGGCAAACTTTACATAACTATTTTTCCATAAACTAACAAATAGTTTAAAGCAGCTTGAGAGTGACTACAAGAATTTTTGTCTTTGCCAAAGCAGGAGAACATGGGCAAATTTTAACAAAAACGTGGATTCAGCTTTTGTTGACATTTCTTTTGTGTGAGCACGTTTCATGGTTAAAATCCATTCATCTTTTTTCTTTTTCCCATGTTGTTGACATTGCGTAGGTAGAACTGCCCATACCAATTAAAATTGTGGGTAGAAAAGACTTTTTGCCCATAACCAGCATTACGTCAACAAAAATAGACTTTCTGGCCACAAAAAATGTCGACAAAAAGGTATTTTTACCCACAATCATCATCATGTCAAAAAAATAAAGCAATATAGGTCGCGGATGAAGAAGAGGGTTGCATAGATAGGATGGTTGGTACTTTCTGAGGAGAAAGGATTGACGCGTGGATGGCATGTGGAGGCGCGTGAGGGGTCTTTGGTGGCATGGACAACAACAGAATCTACTAGATCACATTTTATGGCGTTGTCTGAAGGCGACAAAACCATTCGTCCACGGTAGCACTGATTCGAGCATCGATGGCAGTGGCATCGACGACACTTAAACGGGCAGCTGCCTTCTCTGTTTGATTTCCACCATTGATTGAGTCTTCTAAGGTGTGTTCAATGTCCCTCTCTGATATCATATTGAAACTAGAGACAAAGGCACACACAAACTTACGTGAAAACCCAAGTACCAAAAGAAAAACTATGATATATTGTTCTTATTATTTTCTAATGAATTACAATGGTACAAAGAGAGAGATTAAATAGAATACACAAGGGCAAAAGAAAAAAAGGAAAAAGTATTTTTGGTAAACTTTATATAACTATTTTTTTCATAAACTAACAGATAGTTTAAAGCAGCTTGAGAGGGAGTACAAGAATTTTCATCTTGTCAACATAGAAAAACGTAGACAAATTTTAAGAAAAACGTGGATAGAGCTTCTGCCAATATTTGTTTTGCATGGACAAGTTTCATAGTTGAAATTCTGTCATCTTTTTCTTTACCCACGTTGTGGACGTTGCGTCAGGATAACTACCCATGCCAATTAAAATCGTAGGTCAAAATGACCGTTCTAGCCACGAAAAAATGTGAGCAGAAAGGTCTTTTTTTCCACGATCATCATCACGTCAACAAAAATAGACTTTTTGGCCACAAAAACATCGACAAAAAGGTTTTTTTTACCCACGATCATCATCACGTAGGAAAAAATAGACTTTCTCCCCATTCTACATTTGTCGGCAGAAGTATATATATGCATGTGTCAAATACATTTTTTAGATAGAAATTTAATTGTTGGCCACAAATGATGTGTTGGTAGATAATTTTTTTTTTTTTTTGGTCCACGCACAAAACTTCGTCACAACTTTCAAACTACTAACATATTTCTAGCCACACAAAAAAACATGACAAAAACGATTTTAATTTTTTTCACATTTATTATTAATATTGTATTCTTCTAAATTAATTTTCTAATATAAAATGAATTTTTCGGCTACAACAAAATATATTGAACATTGCAACAAAAAATTAAAAATAAAAATATTTCTAACGATTAATACTTTGTCAAAATATGACAAACCATAAGTCTTTAGCGTGTCAAGGTATATAAGTTATATTAAATTTCATTTGGCATACCAAAATGAATAAAAAAATATTAAATACATAAAAAATGGTTAACTCAGTTAGAAAGTCTTCAAAAAAAAAAGTCATTCCTCCCTCCTTCAAACTACAATAAACTTGAAAAAGGTACATTAAAATGAATAAATCCCCATTGTAACTTTGAAACTAAAGTCTAACTAAAAATGTGCTAAAAAGTGTCTTATCTTCCAAAAACAAGTTTCGAATGCGTAAGTGTGACAAAACGCAAAACCAACTACAATAAACCTAAAAAGTTTCTAAGTGATACTTCTACAAACCATCCAAAAAGCCAAAAAAAACGTCATATACTTTAAAATGCAATGTATGTTTCAAAGCATCCAAAGACCTAAAAATGCCATAGCTTTCAATAAAAACGGCAATCTTAAAGTCCTAAAAAAAGTGAAGGTTCAAACAAGATGCAATTGGCCTAAATGTCTAAGTGTCTAAGTGATATTTCTACAAACCATCCAAAAACCTAATTGTAAAATGTCACTATATGCATGATTGACCACCAAAACTGCAGGATAGCCACATATAATATTGAAACATGTTTTAACAATATAATGTTTTAGATTTTAGTTTAGAAAAATACCCAAGTGTTTGAATATCCATCCTCTTCTAGATTCAACCTTTTTTTATGTCAACCCACATTTGTTTCCATTTTGCAATTTCATTGGTTATCTTTTCATTTCCTTTCTTTAAGGTATGTCATTCCATTCTTCTCTTTCTCACTTGTAGATGATACATTACTACCTAACGATTCACCACTTTTTGGGTTGACAGTTTGCATTAAGCGACTTCCCAATACAATTTTGCATGTCTTTGCATTCGAGATTATTTGAACACCAGCTTCACTTGTGTCTACAATGACTCGTTGCATTTCCAACTATATGAAAGATCTAGTTAAATTAAATATATTAGATAACACATAAATTTACTTAGTCATGATAAAACACTTACGTATACTTCTTTTGTTTTATCATTGATCCATCATTCTTTTTCACGAAAATGTGTTTCATGAAATACCTCTACCTCATCAACATTACAACATTTTTTCTATTTCTATAAAAAGAATGTATTTGAGATTACAAAAAAAAAAGTCATAGGATAGTACAAAAGATAATTACAATGCTAACACTACATGTTGAACTTGGAGGAATGACTTCACCCGAGTGACATAGTTGAACTTGACAACAAAGCGACTTCTTCTATTTGTCTCTCATTTTTTCTAATTGAAGCAATGATAAGAACAAGTACACCATATTCATGTAAAACAATTTGTTGAACTAAGAAAAATATACCTTCCATTTATTTGTTTCCTATCTATCACCCATAATGCTTCAATCCTCATGTATTATCCTGTTTGGTGGATTGGCAACAGCTTCAATAAAGTCATCAAATACACAATAATCTTTGAGCAAGTTTGCTCTAAATTCTCTAAAAGACTACTCTGCATCTTTTCTTCTAAATATTTTCTCACAATCATGTTAATGGGGTCAAATTAAAAATGTGTTTATATATTCGACAATATATGTATAAATGGATCGCTTTTACATTTAAAACAGTATAAGAATGCATAAAAGAAACATAAACGCACCTCCAATCGATCAATCACAAGCTCCCTTACACCTATAGTACTACCTTTCAGTTCTCACAACTCAATGGAATAGTGTTTTCAACTACAATACCAATGCCTAACGCAATTTTAGGGGCAAAAGAAATTACTGGTTTTTCTTCCTCTTCGTTAATCTCTATCGTGATCATTCCATATTTTTCTACAAACTTGTCACGTTCCATGTTTCAACTGTACCCTTTCACACCCTTTCCTTGTTTTTTAGTTCGTGAGTATAAACATATACTCAGTAAGGGACCCATTACTAGTCCTGCTAGGTGTATGTTAACTTTCCATTAGTGTTTTGTATGGAAGTACCCCAAACTATTGTGCTTCCGAGCACACGATATCCAGTGATCCTGTAGAGGCATATCTGGACTCTCGGTGAAACCAAAGGAAACATCTAAGAGAATCGAGCTATAGCATAAAATAGGTAGTGATCCCGAGGGACACCCATATGGGTACGATCCTAACAGGAAAAGTTAACAAAACACCACAGTCCATAGCATGTAATATATCGTTAACATCCTACATGGCATGAATATTAATCATAACGTCCTTATCATGTTATTAACATACATGTTTCATAACATCTCAGTCACATCTTATCCCAGTCATAACACATCAGGTTGTAGTTATAACCTACAGTCCATATCAGTCGTATTTTATGCATTTTAGCAGCATCAGCGCATAGTAAAAAATACATTCAAGCTCTTTAATCTATTTTCAAAAGTCTAGTAGTAGAATCTCTTACCTGAGATTAGCTAAAAACATTCATTCGCTGACAGTAAAATTCTTCAATTCAATTCTAATCATAAAAGGAAATTTCAGTATCTTAATAAATCAAATTAACAATTAGCTTTCATCCAAAAATTCTCCCAAATTAACTTACCCAAAGTTGAGTTTGAAACCAATTCAAAATTGATGGGAAAAATCCGTCAATTAATTCTTCAAAATTTGTCAAAAAGGACTTTCTAAAGACATGCAATCAAAATCAATTCCAAGATGAAAAACATTTTCTTTTTTCTGTTTCTCTTTTCAATTCAAACATTTCGATGCTATTATAGACTAAACTAATAATATTTATCATTATTATTTATTTTCCTTTTAGGATATGTATATACATATACAATACTAGTATGTACATATATTTTTATTCTCATTATCTTTTCTCAATAAATTTCTTAAATGCATAAAATTTTAGGCATTTATAACCATAAATAATAATAATAATAATTCTTTATTATTATTATTATTATTCGCTCATGAAAATATATAATAAACATATATATTTATTTAAACTATTATTCACATTCTTAATTAAATCCATCATCTTTTCTCATCCAATCAAACCAACTATCTCTCTCCTCATTAATTATTTTATTTTTCAACAATTATAATTATATTTCAGCATATAACTAACTTTACTTTTCCTACTAAATAAAATTCGCATTCTCTTTCTTCAATTAAATCTTCAATTAAATCAACTTTATCTTCACAAAATAGTTATATTTTCCAAAAATCAAATCTTCTCTCCCTTCATAAAATCTCATCAAATCCAATCAACTTTATTCTTTTACCAAAATAATTATACTTTTACAATAATTATATTTTTTCAAAATATAATTATTTTCTTATTATTTTCCTTTTCTTTCTAAAAAAATATCCTCTTACCAAATAATTATATTCTCACAAATAATTTATCTATCTTCTTTACAAAATACAATATATTTCACTTAAATAATAATATTTTCACAAATATAATTATGTTTTCCTTTTTACATAATAATTATATATGTATATCCATATATACGTATAATTATCAAATCTTCAACAAAATTTGTACTCTTTAATTTAATTAAATAACATCTAAATTATTTAATAAATTTTAATTTCCATAAAACCAAATAATTTCCACAAACTTTACTTAAACCTCAAAACATACAATTAAATCAAATTCTCCACAAATACCACAATAAATTAAACATAATTAAACAAAACTAAGTTAATTAACTCCAAAAATTATCTTAATTTTTTTACATTAAAGTTGACCAATGTGACTTATACTCAACATGAACTTGTTCGCTACTAATATCAAAAGGTTGATAAAAACAATCCATAATGGGCGAAGGCAAAACAAAATCACTAACAACTCGTTTACTTCCAAGTTCTTTGGAGCTCCTTGTTGAAAGGGAAATGCAAATTCGTAGATTTGTGGAAGATCACATCACGAGAGATAAGAATTTGATGATTTTGGAAGTCATATAGACGATAGTCTTTCATCCCAGGAGAATATCACATAAAAACACAAGGTCGTGCTTGTGGTTTAAATTTGTGTCTGTGATTCACCAATGTAAAAGCATAGCAAAGACAAAAAAAAAAAAAAAAAAAAAAAAAAAAAAAAAAAACCCGTAACGGGTGGTACACAGTTGATAACACAAACGGTTGTAAGAACACAATCTCCCTAAAACCTCAAAGAAATCTAGCAACATTAAGAAGATGTTGGTGTTTTCTTGAAGCAACAGAGTTTTGATGAGGTCTCTCTACACAAGAAAATTGGTGAATTGTTTCTTTTAAAGCAAAAAAAAAATATGTGAATTTTAGTTCTAGAGCATTATCTAATCTAAAAACCTTGATTACCTTGAATTATTGTGCCTCAATAAGTTGAAAAAATTTTAGAATGATGTGAAGAGTTCTAATTTAAAACTGATAAGATATGTCATGTATAACGAGAACAATCATCAACCAAGGTCAAGAAGTATCTATAACTATGATAAGTATATGTGTTAAATGGATCCCAACATCACAATGAAGCAAATTAAAGGGCAAGAAGCAATGTTATTGTTGGATTTAATAGACAAAGGATATAATTTAGCCAGAGAAAAAATAGGGCATGGATTAATATACTTGTCTAAGATAATAGGGTCTTACAACAATGTAAACCTTTTACGAGAAAGGTACTTAATCTAAAATGCCAAGTGTCTATGTGTATATTCTATAACATAGATAATGAACAATTTTCATAAATGGTATGAACTGTAGAAACTTTTTGTAAACTTATCTAAAGAAACAAGAAAATATAGCCCATTTAAACAATCAACCTTGTAAATTGTTGTCAATGTGCACTTATCCTATATCGTACATTAAGTAGGAAGGCAAGTGTCATGCCCCGCCTCAAATGTCACACCACACGACCAAATGAAGGACATGTCGTCTAGATATTCAATGCATACCTCGCACGAGATAGTACTTTGAACACCTAATAAGCAGAATAACTCTTCTTTTCATCTCTTCGCGAAACTCTTTCACTTAAGCCTTGGAGGCCTTCACATCTTTTTACAGCAGAAACAACTCAAGAAATTTACATAGCAAAAATAACTTAAAACTTCTTCTCTTTATTAGTTTAAAGCTTACAGAAGTATAAATTACAAATTACTTTTCTTTGCGAAAATAAACTAACTTTGATATTCTCACATCCTTCTTCTTCCTACCAAGGTGCAGTACACCTTCATTCCTTTATCCACCGCTTAATATTGCTCTCTGTATCTAGTACTCAGTATACCTGCTTTATTTGTTGCTCTAACTCTTCTTCGATGTTTCAATTGCTTCTTTGAGGTGGATGCTTAGAGGTGTGAAACTTTTCTTTCTCTTTCTTGCCTTGCTCACCCCAAAGCCTTGATTTTGAAGGCAATCTTCAGGTCTTTCTTTCCCTTCCCAAGCTTTTTTGGATTCTCACGTCTATCTTCTCTGCTTAGCTGAGGTTTGGGCGTTAAGGAGTGACAACCTTACAACTGGCTCCTTGAACACATGATGAGATTGAAGGCAAGAGAACCCGACAACAGAAAATTTAAATAGAACCTAACTCAATTAATTAATTGGAATTTTAAGAATCTCAATACAATGACAAAAAAATGAATAAACAAATTTCTATGGTCTAAAGGCTAAGCATGCTTCTAATAAAATTAGAGATCACAGAGAAGGAAACTTACGGTCGTTGATGAATCTGTATTTACCATCAATCACCAATTTTAGGACACTACCACTTGGAAACTTTCTATGCTCTAAGAATAGGATTTTGTCTTGTGGGAACCAAAATTGAAAGGGAATTAGGAATTTTTAAAAAGAATGTTTTTGAGAGAATGCACAAAATGCAAAGTAGAGTATTAATCAAAACTTTGTTCTTTTGTAGTGCGTATAACTTCAAGAGAATCTGAGAACGTGGAAAAACTATCCACGTTCCCAATTAATTTTAAAAAATTAAATTATAATAATTAATTAATTAAATTATATTTAATTAATATTTCATTTAAATCATATTTAAATGAATATCTCTCACATAACTTATAGTTTTAATTTAATTTAATTGATTAAATTAAATTGAACTATTAATTAATTCTTTAATTAATTAATTTCTAAATTAAATGTCTTATATTTAATTTAATCCAAATTTGAATCATATTCAATAAATTTCTTTTATAACTTATAGTTTTAATGTGCATCATATACATATTAAATTTTAACCTATAGTTTTAATATGAATCTAATTCATATTAAACTTATTCAAATATTTTACTCTCTCATAAATTAATTTTAAATCATATCCAAAATTAAATTTATATAATAAAGTTTAAAAATATAAACTTATATTATAATTATAATGTATCACCATACATTATAGGAATTCCCAAAGTAAATTTAAAAATTTCAAATTACAACCCATACCAATAAATTTCATTACCTTTCACGAGCTAGGAATGGGACCTAATGGACCTACATATCGAAGCTACAATGATATGAGATTAATTGGCTAAACTCATTAACCACATTAATTAATATTCGTTAACTGTGTGTACACTCCACTAAAGACTCAGAGTTGAACTAACACTGTAAATATATTTTTGTGTCAATGGATGTAGACCAATAATAGTAAGTTAGTCATTCAGAAGTGTTTGTAACATCAACTGGGCCAAATTATCGTTTTACCTATAGGTTACTTCTAGTTCTTAAATGTCAATGCTCATCTAATGAACAACATGTTTACGGTCCAAACACAAAACAGAAACTTCTCTCGTGCCATAGAGAGGGTAGGACCCTTTGTTCAAGTCTCGGAGACACCATTTATTAATAATGGTCAATGGATTACATTTACTATTTACGAGTTTTAGAACATAAAACTCAACAAACTCCCTCTTGTTCTAAGACTCTAGTCTAGTGGTAATCTATGGGATGTACATAATAAAATAATCTCTCGTATCAGCTGATACTTCCTCTCTATGTGTTTCTCCCATTTCTGGCTGCAAGGTTCTTTAGAATTGCTATTACTCCACTGTTATGACAATATAGAGTGATGGACAAATTCATGCTTGGAATAACTTTAAAATTATACTGAAACTTTTTTAGCCAAACTTCTTCTTTTGCCGCTTCACAAGCAGCGACATATTCAACATTCATAATAGAGTCTGCAATGCATCATTTCTTAATGCTACATCATACCACAGCTCCCCATTTAGGATGAACACTAATCCTGACGTGGATTTCCTTAACTGACATTTGTTTCCAATAATTTTAAAGTAACACATTTTCAAATGTTAGTGAATCTAAAAAGAAAAAAAAAACTCTTTGCTCCATCTCCATCTCCTTCGGCTTTCCATTTGATCCTATCCAACACTCGATCTCAAACGAAAATGACATCATTCTCTAGCCTTACAGTATGTATTCCTTCATCGTAGTGTCATCTCTGTCAATCAATTCATCGCAGCATCAAATGTCTCGTTCAACAATATGTAGTAATATCCCCACACCACGATGATTCCATCTTGTTTTCAGAAAGTGGCAACGACGTAGAAATTTGGTAGATCAAACTAATGTACGACTTTGGCAGAGATGATTAGATCTACAGTGTTCTCCTCGTAGATTTATTTTTACCAACCTCGATGGAGGATTAAGAGAATGACGCCAAGAGAAACTTGGCCATTGTCAATGTCAAATTCGTAGGCAAGGGAGTGGTCGACGATGAGAGCGGTGAGTTTAGAGTATCATTTGGTGATGGGAGCGACAAAATCAAAATCCATGATTTGCTATTCCTCTCGACCAAGTTTATGAAGATTCACGCGAGTAATGTGTCTAAATACTTTGGTAAGTTACTAATGTTGGGGTTGATGCCCTAAATCTCATAGTCTTGTAATTTGTAATTGTATTATACAAGCATTTTATTTATCTAATAAAATAAAGTATTTTATTTTATTTGACATTTAGTTGCATTAACCCACAAAACCAATAACTAACATCCAAGGCTACCTTCTATACCCTAAAAATGCATGTGGAGACATACAAGTAGATCATGTTTAAGTGATAATCTAAATGGTCTATAGTAGATGGATATAAGGCTAGTGACACTATAAATACAGCCTACTTTGTAGTTGTTACAATTGTTATAAAGTACTACAAATGATTTGATCTTAATCATTTATGTCGAGACATTAGAGCGGGGGTATTCTATACAAAGAGTTTGTATAAGACCGAACCATGAAATGAATAGTCTTTCTTATTAACACTGTTACTAGTTGAGACCACATTTCACTAGAATGATCATATGTGACTTGACTTGAATCCTAAGTGAGTTGTAAGAACCTGGTGTTTTGGGCATATTAATTCTGTAATCGAGTTTGTAAGTTTGTGTCATTCGATGGTAAAATGTTGCTGTGAAGATCGAAATTCTTGTTATAATTCTTTTATTTTTGGAGTATTTTTTTCCAGTTCTATATATATTCATATTTGTACATTGAGCTACAACAACATTTGATTTAAAAAAAGAAAAAATCAAAAACAAATATATTATTTATGCGCACATTTGAAGCATTATGTTTTGGTTTTTGAACAGTGTAGATTTGTCCTTCATTGATGTACGAGGTCGTGGGTTTGAACTTCAAATCTCAACATATAGTTTTTTTGTTTTTTTATTAATTAAATTAATATAATATGATTGATTAAATTAATTATATGCATAATGTATGTCATATACTTTAAAATCCTACCTTAGAATTATAATTATCATGCATCATTCTTTGATATAAGTGTTATATCTTAGTTACATGATTATGTTAGCATGCTCATGTATCATATTTAATATAATTTTTATATTTTATGATAGCATGTATCATTAATATTTCCATGCATCATACTATATTTTAAAATGTTATATTGTAAAGTTTGATTGAATGATGTGTTTATTTTCATTGCATTAACATAATTGTTATATTCTGTGATGAAAATGGATATGCATTGAGCAAATCATTACTTAGTGAAAATAATTGTTATGTTTATTAAATGACATTAGAAATGCATGGTTCTAGGTTTTAATTGTTTAATTCCTTTTCTTATAAGGGGTTATAAGTTTATGAATTTAGAATTAAAATCTATAATAAAGAGTTGCATGTGCTAACATAAGGTCACAATTAGTTTTAAATGGTTTAAAATTAATTCAGCTAAACCTTAATGAATAATATTTCTAATTAGATTAGAAATAGATTAATCTTTTTTTCATTTTAATACAATTAAAATAATATCAATAAAATATTAAATTTATAAAATATTTTCCTATAAGGGATCTTTGTCTAAGGAAGGTTCTGTCTAGCATGGGGTATTTAAGCTGCCGGTAATGAAACACCCCTACCTGGGAATCGGCCTAAAAGGTGATTTAGTCAAATGTCCTATAAACAGCAAGACATGATTATATTTATCAAAGTGTTTTATGAACAATAACCATATATTGTTAAACTATTCAATGTAAGAGCTATAGTGAGCCAATTTAACAATGGACTTAGATACATAATTACTAATATTTTCTAAGTTAATTAATTTTAAGTAAAACACTAAGTGGGAGGAAATGAGGTATATGATACTTCTTTCTTTCTTTTCACGTTTTTCCTTAAACATTGACACCGAGAGACTTATGCTCGAGCTTGAGACACCTTTGCTTGTGTCCCCTATGGATGGTGTTTGCATAAGTCAATAACAAGGTGAATGGAGATAGTGCTTATAGTAAGTGGGAGAGGGATGTGTAAGACCCGTTTCTAATTTGAGTAAAATTTGGTTAAGTGTTTTAAAATTTACGGTTTGGATAAGAGGAGGAGTTTTGAAGTAAAACTTCGTGATAAGAAGTTAGAGTTTGAATCAATCTGCGAAAAGGATTAAGTGATAAAATCTCATATGGATAAGTATAAGTTTTGCTATTAAGAAGTTAGTTTGCGAGAAAGTTTTGAGAAAAGAAGAATTTGTGGTAAGACCTATAAGTCTAAACGCTCACAAGAGAAAGAGTCTTAACGAGAAAAGGTGGTAGTCCGCAAAAGGGGTTATTGCGTTAGGACCTTCGAAATTTATGTTAAGTGGTTAAAGCTATTCACGAAATGGAGTTAGGCGAGACGATGTCCCTTCTGATTTGACAAGGGTTATCGTGTAAGATTAAGTATTTAAGCATGGAGAAGATAAATATTAACTTTACACATGTAAAGTTTTAAGTAGGAGCTGGCAATTGGACAAGAATTTTAGGATGACTAATTCAGGTTAAAGAGTAGTATAAATAAAGGATTTGGGTCACTAAGTAAAATAGATTTTTCTGAAGATTTTGAAATGTTGAAGTGGTGCCATTCTGTTTTCGTAAGAAGGCTAAGTGAGAAAGAATAAGAAGAAGAAGAAGAGATTTTTGTTTCTAAGGCTAAGTATATAGTAAGTTATCTTTTCTTAAAAGTATTTATATGACTCAAACATGTTTTATAATGTTTAAAGCTCGATTGATAACTATGATATTGATTATAAAATGGTTTTCAAACCATTAGTTTCTTCCTTTGAATGAGTTAACGGTTATGTGCACATACAGTTAAAGGCAGCCATGTAGAAAAGGCCTGCATGGTGGAGTGAAGCCGGCCAATGTAGAAAAAAACTGCATTGTGTTAAGCGGCCTAAGAAACAAGAATGAATCTGTATGTTCTCGGATGCTATCAATACAGTGGTCTAAACGCGAGGTAATGAGACCAAGCGTAGAGAACGATTTGGGATCCTTGGCGAAAGGAATGATTGTGACTAATGTGTGTTTACTTTGTGAAATGATGTGTTTATTGATAAACTGATTTGTGTTAAAATATATGATTTGGCGAAATGATTTATGAAAAGGTATTGTGAAAAAAATTTCATATAACCTCACTAAGTCTTTTAAACTTATGTTTTAAAATTTCATCTTTCGGGATCAAATGTTTAGGCCAAGTAGAGAAGAAGGTTGAAGGGCTTGCGACGAGTTGAGAAGGCTACCGGCGTTTAAGAGTTTATTAATGTTATTTATTTTGGTCAAGTGTTGTACTAAATTCCTATTATTAATAAAGTGTAAGTTTTGGTTATGTTACTTATTGTACTTGACGTTTAAGTTGAATTTCGTTGCTTTTGAGTTTCGTTTGATAGTTTAAAAGGAGTTGACGATAAGCTAGGCGATAAGACCAATTACAAAATTTCGAGTTAAATCGAATTCTATTCGTATTACTTTCTGTGTTTTGATTGCCTTACGGATCGGGGTGTGACAGGATGTGTGTCAACACATCTCGCAGTCTCTTTCATTAGTTTCTAGTAAACTCTCATGCTCGACCTCGAGGCACCTTTGCTTGTGTCTCCCTACGGAAGGTGTTTGCATGAGATTGTACTCAAACTCCATAAATGGATAGGTTTTCTTTAGTTTTTGCTCCAATTGATTTATTCCTATGGATTACTTATTGGATATGTGTTTTTAATAAGAAATACACCATTGTATAAGAACATTAGTATGAATGGCATAGAAGCCTAATGGGAGATGTACCATTGTGGAGGGCCTCTCTACTAGTATATTTTTACAGATTCATACATTATCATAGGTATTGCAAAGAATAGTGTGTTTATTCATCTGAAACATGAAGCTGTGAAATGATAGTTGAATGAAAGAATTGTCTTCTTAAAATATGTGAGGCCTAAGAGGAATTTTGTAGATCATCTCTCCAAAGGCCTAAAAAGGAGAATAATTCTAGGATTTTCAACAAGTATGGGACTCAAACATTCAATGGTTCGTATCCCCTTATTTAGGTAGTCTATTGCGATAGACTTGATGGTCCATAGCCCTTTTCTGGATAGTCTATTGCGGTAGACTTGATGGTCCACAGCCACATGTGGGTAGTCCTTAAACAGATTTGATGGATAAAACTGAAACCATAGAAAATTCTAGAGGGCTTCTTTGGGTGGTCTTGGTATGGACTTCATGGATAACTGTAAAACCTTTATAACTCAGTTTTAAGTGGTTTGTCTTTTGACAGACATGATGAAGTTGGTATTGGTGTGGACAAGATGTAAAGTCTTCATAGCTCAATTTTTGGTGGTCTATTATGATAAACTTGATGAAGCGATAAACATGATTGTGAAGGTATGGTTGCCTTCTATGAAAAAGTTTAAGAATTTTTTTCTAGAGCTTTCATGTTGACCCAAGGTTCTATGTGATGGAAACGGAAGACATACGCAGCGGAAAAAAAGAACGGATTTTACTCTAATTGCCCCTTGTTAACATGAAACCCTAAACTAAACAAATTAGATTTTAGGAAAAAATACCTTTGATGCCTTTCAAAATTTTGAAATCTACTCACGAACACAAATCGAGACAACCACTAGAATTTATCTACTATCTTCGGGACAGAGAAGCGGGTTGTGGGACCCAATTTGGTGTTGAAAAATAAAGGAGATAAAAGAAAATTGGAAGGAATAAAATTTGTTGAGATTTTAGGGTGTAATAATTAGTAATTTCTAAAATTACTAGAAAATAGCAAAAGTCTTCAACTATTTGAAAACACCACTATTTATAACTTAATTACATGAAAAATGCAAGTAATTAATTCGCCAAATCTCAACACCTAATATTCCACTAACAATTTAGTGGAACTTAGTGGGTTAGGTGTCTACATCTCATGTAGCCACATATACCACTAAGTGTAAGTGGGATTATCCAACAAAATATTAGATTTTTCCACTAACTTAGTCCAAGGGTCAAATGGTCATTTTACCTTTCAAGTCAAAAGTCAAACTTTGGATTTTCCAAATCAAAAGTCAATATTTTGACTTTTTACCATTTTTCCTTCTTGACTAATTCTGACCTCCCGGACATGAATCTGTATTCATTTTTCTAAAATTTAAATCACATTTGAATATAAGGTCGGTCAAAGTTTGACTTTTCAAAGTCAAAAGTCAACATTTTGACTTTTTTACAATTTTAACCATTTCCATCAATTCCAAGCTTTCTAGTATGAATTCGTATTCATATTTATAATATTTAAATCTTATTTAAACACAAAGCTCTATTTCTAATCTGAAAATCGATGGCTATATCACATATGCTTGTCGATTTCTCTCTCTTCTCCTAATTCGAACAATTCGATTTATTCCATCTCACTGTTCTAAGTTTATTCCATATGAGCTAGTAGAGAAACCTAATAGATCTATAGATCATGGACTCCAACGATTCAAGATTAAATGGATAAACTCTTTTAGATCGAGTTAATCAATATTCGTTAACTAACGGGTCATTCCACTAAAGTCCAGTAGTTGCACTCCTCTCACTATAGATATATTTGTGTCCATTTGATAAAACCATGATCAGTAAGTTAATCTTTCACAGGTTGTTCATAACCTCGGCTGGGTCAGAATATCGTTTTACTCCTGAGACTACATCTTGCTCCTTAAGTCTCACTAATCCACTATTGAACAATTAGTTTAAGGTCCAACCTATAAACTTAATCTCTCTCAGGCCAATGAGAGGGTGCGGCCCCTTGTTCAAGACTTGGATTCAGTGCTTAAGAGAACAACCTATCTACTAACCCTAAAGCGGGTAGAAATGAATTTCATCTTGCATCCTATGTTCCCAGCTATCCATTTGATCTTATCCTTGAAATCAGAGGCTTATTGGGCCAACGCCGATGAGCTGCCCTCACCTATGCAGATCTAAAGATAATCTCATATGAACAGGAGTTCATAGTTAGCTCAGGATTAATATTAAGTTACCTAGGTTATCAATTAATCGAGATAGTCAATGTTAAATAGTAAACGGTGTTAAAATGTAAAAGTGACTATTTCATGGTTCAGTCTTATGTAAACACTTTACATAGGATGCCTCCACTTTCATGTCTCTACATGAACGATTCAGGATCACCTCGTTTGTACTTACAAAGCGGGTCGCATCCATAGTTTGTCTGAACTAGGCGCCGAACCTTTATTCATATACTATAGACTATTCAGGCCATTTACTCGAACTTGATCCACGTTTATGTCTTCACATAAAGTTCAAGTTTACTCAAAAATTAGCCTTGGGACTTAGTTTATTGGATTTAAGATTATAAAATTTAATTTCTCAATAACGACTTTATTGAACAGAATATGATTACAAACTACGAGTTTTAGTACATAAAATTCCAACAGGTCAGGTTTACTGTGGGGTGAGGGAAATATTCCCAAGCATTCCTTTTGCGCTTGGTTGGCCATTAGAGACAGATTGGGTATTAGAGATATGTTAAGTTAGTGGGACAAGTCGGTTCCTTTGTCTTGCATTCTTTTGGAGGCGAGTTGTGAGTCTCGTGATTATTTGTTTTTTTCGTGTCCTTTTGGATGTGAAATTTGATCTAGGGTCCTTCAAGTTATGGCTTCTTCTCATAGGATTTGGTATTGGAGGGTTGAGCTGTCTTGGATTTGTCATCAGGGTATTGGGAAGGGTGTAAGGAGAAAGCTATAGTATGTTCTCTGGTGTGCTACGATTTACTTTATCTAAAATGAGTGTAATCATCGTCTCCATGGAGGTCAGGCTCTTGAACCTATGTGATATGGATCAAGAAATCATAATTGAATCAAATGAAGAAGTTGAAGACATGCAATGCTTGGAAGTTAAAGAGTTATTCTGGCAACCCAAAAGTCATAATATTAAATGTTTAAGGAATTATGTATTTATGTAATTTTCATTTATTATGGTAGTTGAAAAGACATAGAAATATTTGGAGCATTCAAGTGGGGATTTATCTATCTTGCTTGTGGAGTGCTTCAAGATCAAAGGTTGATGGAAGTTTCAAAACTTTGTCCGATCCTTAATTTCTTAGATCATCTAAGTAACTTGAATTTAGCCTTTCTTAGGGGTTGAAATCAAATCAGTTTCGGAGCAGTTGGGGTTGTGTTCTTTGAGACTTATTGTTTAACATGGTTCTTAGATCCAATGCCCAGGGGTTTCTTATCACTATAGTTCTATTTCAGCTCATTTGTTCTTGTATCCGTGCTCGTGCTGCTTCTTGGTGTGAGAATGCTCATGCTCTTATTTAGTTGGTTTCCTTTCGTCTTTCCTTTCTTTTCTTTTCCCCGGGCTGTGGGATTGTTATTCCTTCTGTTTGGTTTCTTTCTTTGTTTCACGGTGTTGCTTTACCTTTTGTGTTGTTATTGTTCTTAATTTATTGCTTTGATTAATGCTCTTTCTTTTGATTTTTTGCTTCATTCATGTGTGTGTGAGCCTTTTTCGTTTTTGTACGTTGGCCTCAGGCTGTGAGGTCCTCTTTGTTGTTGTATGATAATATTACCTTTTCAAACAAAAAAATGAGGATCACCTCATCCAAATATAATGTCAGTTATGGTGACTGACGTGGATACAAGCAAAGATAGAATGGCAGAGCTTGAAAAGAAGTTTAACATGCTCGTGAAGGTTGTTGAAATAAGGGATACTGAGATTGTGTCTCTCAAGAATTACTTTAAGAGTCGTGATGTTGCTAAATCAAGCCATACACAAACTATCAACAATACCGACAAAGGGAAGGTAGTTATGAAAGAAAGTCAAGCAATAAATTCGACCTTAATTGCATCACTGTCTTATTCAGCAGTTGAAGAAGATGATTTCAAACTCCATCAAAACTCAATATGGTGGTGGACCTGCTCAAACTCTATCCTTATATTCCAAGCTAAGGAGAGGATGATGAGAGTTTTGTTGAAATGTTGAAGTACTTCTGGTTTAGCCACGCAAGAAGATGCTTGCGAGAAGAAGAAGAAGGACTTCTTTAGTAAAGTTTGGTGAGTGCTTTTCTCTCAAATAAATTTATGTTAAAAACTTTATTATGATTTCTCTTTACTGATTGGAAAGAAGAATTCAAATGATAATGTTTCAAAGAGATTGTTATAAAAAGTTTGTTTTCAAGCATGATTTATAATGTTAAAGCTTGATTTGATGTTTATGATTTCAATACTATAAAATGGTTTTCAAACCATTAGTTGTTTCTTTGAGATGATGCTAACTTTTATGTGCACATAAAGACTCAAGACCACGATGTGGTGTACGAGCCACATGGTGATAAGAAGTTGGTTTTTGCATTGAAAGGAGCATACAAAGCTTAGAGTCCTGAGCAATAAAGACAAATCTATATGTTATAGGATACTGTTTATACAGTAGCCTAAACACAAGGTAATGTGTAAAGTGCAAAGAACGATTTGGGATCCTTGGCGAAATGAAATGATTCGTTAAGCATGATAGGTTTATACGAGATGAAATGATTTATCGGTATGTTTAAATGATTTGATATTATTTTTACAAAATGATTATGAAAAGGTATTGCAAAAGGTTTTCATAAAACCTCACCAAGTCTTTTAGACTTATGTTTTAAAAATCTATCTTCCAGGATCAGGTGTTTAGGCCAAGTAAAGAAGAAGGTTGAAGGATTTGCGGCGAGGTGATTCAATATGTTTTGAAAATAGTTAAGCATTGGTTATTTGGTCAAAGTATTGTAATGATGTACGAAACACCTGTTATTAATAAAGTATATGTTTTGGTTTGTATTTATTTGCTTAGCGTTACATTGACCATTGTTGCATTTTGAGTGTTAATAGTTTAAAAGGAGTTTAGAATAAGATTTGCGATAAGAAAATTTGAAGGTTGTAACTAACTCACATCCTATTCCCACTACTTCGACGTTTTGGTCGTAGTGCAGTTTGGGGTGTGACAGCAATCCAACTTCTACTAGGGGACGATCGGGCTTATGCTGTAAGATCCACCTCCCTAATAGGAACGATCGAGCTTCTTCGTTATGCTTTGCCATCAGTGATCCAACTTCTACTAGGGGACGATTGGGTTTTTGCCGTCAGATCCACCTCCCTAGTAGGAACAATGATCGAGCATCTTGATTCTGCTTCACCATCAGCAATCCAACTTCTACTAGGGGACAATCAGGCTTTTGCCGTCAGATCCATTTTCCTAGTAGGAACAATCAGGCATCTCAATTCTGCTTTGCAATCTGCTATCCAACTTCTGCTCGAGGACTATCAAACTTTTGTCGTCAGGTCCACCTCCATAGTAGAAACGATCGAACTTCTTCGTTCTTATTCTCTTTTTCCTCTTTCTTATTTTTGTTTTTTATTTTTCTTTTCTTTCTTCTTCTTCTTCTAAATTTTTCTTTTCTTTTCTATTCTTTTTTTTCTTTTTTTCGTCTTTCTTTTCTCTTTTTTTTTCTTTTCTCTTTATTTTTCTTTTTTTTTCGTTTTTCTATTCTTTTCTTTCTCTCTTTTTTTTTTATTTTTTATTTTTCTTTTCTTTTTCATTTTTTTCATTTTTCGTTTCATCTGTTTTTTTTATAATAATTTTTTTTAAAAGATAATATTATTATACAACAAGGAGGACCTCACAACCTGAGGCCAAGGCACTAGAGCGGATAACAGTCACACCGACAAACATAAAAAAATAAAACCAAAAGAAAGAACATCAACTAAAGCGACTCGAGTGAGAATAGAAATAACAAAAAGAACAAAACAACACCATAAACAAAGAAAAACAAAGAAAGAAACCAAAAAGAATTAATTACAACCCCACAGCCCGAGGACAAGCAAAGAAAGAAAAGAAGAAAAAAGACCAACTAAATAAGATCATTAGCATTCTCACACCAAGAAGCAACACGAGCACGAATACAAGAACGGATGAGCTGAAACAGTACCATAGGCTCACGAGCCTGACCTCCATGGAGATGATGATTACACTCCTTCCATATGAAGTAAATCGTAAAAAACCGGAGAACACACCACAACTTCCTCCTAACACCCTTCCGAATACCCTGATGACAAATCCAAGACAACTCAACCCCCTAGTACCTAATCCTATGAGAAGATGTCATAACCTGAATGACCCTAGACCAGATTTCACACCCAAAAGGACACGAAAAGAATAAATGATTGCGAGACTCATAACTCCCCCCACAAAGAATGCAAAACAAATGAATCGATCTGTCCCACCAACTTAACCTATCCCTAATACCCAATCTATCTCTGATGGCCAACCAAGCGCAAAAGGAATGCTTGGGAATATTCCCCCCACCCCACAATAAACCCGACCAACAAACATGACTACAACGAGGACAAATAGTATCCCATGTACTAGTAATCGAAAAACCATCATGACTATCAGGCATCCAAACCCACCTATCCTCAACACTAGGACACGGACTAACACAGTGGACCCTATCCCAAATATGAATCAGATCCATAAACACCCTTGGCCACCTCCAATCCCAATCTGAACTAATGAACTCAGCCAGCCTAGCATCTCTCCGACTCGTCGCATCATACATCACCCTATCACCAAACCGTTGAAGAATGGGGCCACCCTGCAACCAAGGATCCAGCCACACTCTGCAACGCCTACCATCCCCCACCTTCATCTTAACATGCTCTTTAAGGATATCCCTCTTATGCAAGATATCCCTAGGATACAAAGACCGACCAGCACTGGAACTGACCATCCAAAGAGATCTTCCCTTAAGAACATAAGCCTCCACCTAAGCAACCCAAAGAGAACTAGACTTTGTCAGCAACAACCAAAGAATCTTCAATGTACTAGTAATATTCCAAGAAAGCCCATCACGGTAACAAGCCCACCCTCCTCAAATGAAAGACATACCTCATCCCACACTCCCTTAACACCTCCTCTACTATCCTCCTTACCTCTCCAAATGAAAGACCTAAGAATTTTATCGTTCTCATAATGAATACTCACATGCAGCACAAATACACTAGCCTAGTAAACCTGAAAACTACGAAGCACTGAACAAACAAGTTGAAGCCTACCAGCAAACGATAATACTCTAACAGACCAAGACCTAATCCAACTAGTTATCCGCTGAATAAGAGGAGCACAATCAGTAGGCCTTAATCTCCCAGACAATAAAGGGAGCCCAAGATAACTAACAGGAAGATTACCAAGGACAAAACCCGAATTGGCCGCTAGATGGAAAGCATCCTCATTATTAACTTCCACAACAAAAATAGAACTTTTCTCCATATTCGCAAATAACCCTGACACTTGACAAAACCTCCTGAAAGTCTCTTTGAAAAAAGTCAAAGAGGAATCATCCACAACACAAAATAACATAAGATTGCCCGCAAAAGTTAGATGAGATAAACTAACCATCTCACAATTCTGGTGAAACTGGAAACTTTGAGGAGTCTGATTCAACATACGAGAGAGAACTTCCATTAACTTTACAAAAGGAAAAGGAGATAAAGGATCACTCTGCTGCAAACCTTTCCTCCCCGGAAAAAAACCCTTCCAAAGATTCATAATCATAATTGAGAATATAGGGTATGTAACACAAGCTCTCAGCCAACTCACAAACCATAAGGGAATGCCAATAGCCATCAACAGTCCGAAAGATAATTCCAATTAATAGAATCATAGGCTTTTTGAAGATCAACTTTCATAGTACACCAAGGTTTGCCAGAGTTAGTATGATATCTCCCAACCATTTCTTGACAAAGAAGAATATTATCAATAATACTCCTTCCTGAAATAAAAACAGACTGATTACCACTAATAAAAGAAGGGAACCACTCACGAAGTCTAATTGCCAAAATCTTTGAAATATATTTGTAAATAACATTACAACAAGAAATCGACCTGAAATCCTCCATACGTACAGCCCGACAACGTTTAGGAATAAGAGTAATGGCAGTACTATTCACTCCATGAAGAAGATAACATGTCTCAAAGAAATGCAAAACTGCATCACAAAAATCTTCTCCAACCACAGCCCAGGCACCTTTGAAGAAACCAACAGAGAACCCATTAGGACCAGGAGCCTTCCCACTATCCATAAAAAATAAGATTTTCCTAGCCTCATATCGCCAAATAGGAGCCTGTAAAGCCTGACAACACTCCTCCAACCATCTAAACTGAACAATATCATCAATCCAAGGAGTCAACTCTCGATAGCCAACATTCTGAGAGCCCAAACTGTTACAAAAATAATTAACAACCACCTTAGCCACCCCTTCATGTGTAGTTAACCGAGAACCATTAGAATCAATCACAGATTGTATAGAATTACTACTTAACCAAGAACACACAGAACGATGGAAAAAGGAAGCGTTCTAATCACCTAACTGCAGCCAACTAATCATGGACTTCTGATGCATAGATGCTTCCTCAAGTCTAACAACTTTCCAATAAGCCTCTGTGGCGAAACTTGCTTCATGACTCATAACATCAGACGTAGGATTTCGTTCAACCTCTCTCTGAGCTCTATCCATGGCCTCTTTAGCAACACAGAACTCCTCCCTAAGGCCCCTAATATGCTTACCGAAATGTCTTCGAACGACAAATTTGAGGTTAAGTAGATTTCTTATGAAACTCACAATCGAAGAAACGCCTGCATTTCGAACCCAAAACTAATAAGACTACCTCCATAAAAGAAGCTTCCTCAACCCAATGGTTGAAGAAACAAAAAGAAACTACCATCTGCCTCTGCTGAAAGTTGGGATAGACTAGAATAGGTGAGTGATCAGAAATGCCCCAAGGTAAAACATTAACTCTCAAATTTGGCCAAACAACACGACCTTCATCATTAACCAGAATACGGTCGAGCCTTCTCATCAAACAAGACCCATGTACCTCGCTAGTCCAGGTGAACCAGCTGCCTTGAATCGAAGGTTCAGCTAAGTGAGCATCACGAATAGTCATATCAAACTCCTCCATATCACCAGAAGCAAGAGATCCACCAAAAGCTTCAGAATGAAGCCTAATGGCGTTAAAGTCACCCATGACCATACCTGGCCCCGTCCAACCAGAAGAGATCTCACCCATACCTTTTTCTCATTTTTACCTTTTTTTTTTACTCACCAAAATTTCTTTTCATGCAGGAATTATGCTTTTCGCCATGGTACACTTCACAGAGTATTCTGAGACCAAAAGGTGTTAAATTATCCTAAGGGATGAAAATCAATCTGAGGTCATTCTCCCTATGAGAGAAGGGGCATCTGAGAATATCGTGGACTCCCAAATACTAAAGAACAATTTTATTTTTTTCCCTAAAGGTGCACTTCACTAAGACTTTCTCTAATCCTTGATCCATAACAAGCCTCCAAATGAGAATTCATAATCGACATTAGGTCGTCGAATAATAAGCGATCCAAAAATTTGTTGGGAGCAATGTGCTCAAAGTCCATGGAGAATTTTATTATCTTTCTCATTATTGAAAATAGTTAGAGCTTGTCGTTGCTACAAATACAATGGTACTCTATTAAGTAAAAAGATTAAAATACTTTGATCTGATCGAGGTGGAGAGTACATGGATTTGATATTTGAGGACTATATGATAGAACATGAAATCTAATCCCAACTCTCAGTACCTGGTACATCTCAACAAAATAGTGTATCAGAATGGAGAAATAGAACTTTGGTAGACATGGTTCATTCCATGATGAGCTATGCTCAATTGCCTAGCTCATTTTATATGTAGTAGAGACTGCAGTTCAAATCTTGAATAATGTTCCCTCGAAGAGTGTTTCTGAAACACCTTTCGAGTTATGGAGAGGAAGTAAATCTGGTTTAAGTCACTTCAGAATTTGGGGTTGACCAGCTAACGTGTTAGTGACAAATTTCAAGAAGTTGGAAAAACGTTTAAGGTTATGCCAATTTGTTGGTTACCCTAAAGAAATGAGAGATGGTTTAATCTTTGATCCATAAGAAAATGAAGTGTTTGTATTGACAAATGCTACTTTCTTGGAAGAAGACCACATGAGAAATTATAAACCATGAAGTAAATTAGTATTAAATAAAGCTACTGATGAATCAACAAGGTTGATTCATCCTAAGTTGTTTGATGAGTCTTGAACACTATGTAAAGACACATACAGAGATCAATGGTTGAGATCAACTTAAAGAGTCTATAGTATGTGGATAAGGCTAGGTACCTTATCCTGGTAACATTATGGATACGGTTTACTTTGTATTTAATACAAACGCAATAATCTAACGTGTTCATGTAGTTGACATGCAAGTGAGGGTATCCTATGCAATGAATTTACATAACTTCGTACCGCAAAATAGTAACCACTAGATGTAACTCCGTTAACTAGTTAGGTTTCTATTTCATTAGGATGACGTAGGTAACTTAGTATTAATCTTAAGTGTAATATAAATTCCTGTTTGTGAAGGATTGTCCTTTGATTTACACGGATGAGAGTGGTCAGATTGCCTACTCAATAAACTTATCATTTTGGGGACAAGACCTAGTGGAAAGCTGAAAACATAATTACGCAAGATGAAATTCACTCCTTCCCTATTTTAGGGTAAGTAGGTGAGTGTTCCCTTAAATGGTGCCTCCAAGACTTGAGTAAAGGATCCTACCCTCTTTATGGCACAAGAGGGATTTATGTTTATTGGTTGGACCATAAACAAATTGTTCATTAGAGAAGCACCTGTATTTAAAGATTAGAGGTAACCCAGATGTAAAAGAGTAATTTGACCAAATTGGTGTTACAAACACTCGTGAAGGACTAAATTATTGCTATTGGTCTATATCCGTGGATGTAGAAATATATCTACTGTGAGAAAAGTTAGTTGTGAGTCTTTAGTGGAGTGTACACACAGTTAACGAATATTGATTAATGTGGTTAATGAGTTTAGCCAATTAATCTCAAATCGTTGTAGCTTCTGATCTATAGGTCCATTAGGTCACCTTCATAGCTTGTAAAGGATAACGAGATTAATTTATACTGGTTGTAATTTGAAATGTTCAAACTTACTTTGAAAATTAGTATAATGTATGGTGATACATTATAATATAAAGTTTGTATTTTAATCAAAATTTATTACATAAATTTAATTTTGGATAAGATTTAAAATTAATTTATGAGAGATAAAATATTTGAATGAGTTCAAATATCAATTTAATGTGAATTGGATTTAAGGTTATTGGTTATGAGACAAATTTACATTTGAATATGATTCAAATTTAATTTAAGTTAAATACATGATATTTAATTTAGCTATTAATTAATTTGAGAATTAATTAATAGTTTTTTTATTTTATGTAATTACATTAATATAAAACTATAAGATATTGGAGAGATATTCATTAAATAAGATTTAAGTGAAATGTGATTTAATTAATTATTAACTAATTGATTAATGATTAATTAATTAGTACATTTAAAATTTCTATTAATTTAATATTTTTAAATTAATAAAATCTCATGATTCTCTCATACTTCATGAAGGAAAGAGAATTATAAATATGTGTTAGAAAAAGCATTTTTCTTAATCAATCAATCAAATAATAATTTTGTTTTTCTGTAAAAGAGTTTCTCTCAAATATCTCTAAATTTTTTCCCATCCCAATTGGTTCCCACAAATCAATCTCATCCCAAGAGGATATGAAGATCTTAGACAAGTGGTGTCCCAATTTGGAGAATTATTTTGTAAATTTAGAGACGTCAAACAAGTAAGTTTTTGTTTCTCTAATCTATAATTAGAAAGCATACTTAGCCTTTAAGTCTTAATAAGAAAACTAGTTTCTTAATTATTTTTGGTCAATGTACTGGTATTTTAGGATTTCCAAATTAAATTGAGGAATGGTTCTGTAAAATCTTTCGCTGTCATGGGCTTTTATCCCTTCGGAAGACACCCTATTAAAGGTAGATTTTATGAAGAGAGCATTCTTTGCCATCAAGACTTATTAGGATCGCCTAACGCGTGTCTAAAAAGTTGTGAACATTTATTTGCAATTTACTATCACATTGCTTCTCAACGCTTGGATCACTCTCAAATTCCTGTGAGTGAATGAATCTCTTTCTAGGTTACACGATCTAAGGTAAATTATCCGAAGCCACCAGCTCAAAAGTCGAAAAAAACTTCTCGCCCTCACTCAACTCATAATCCATATGATTTCCATCAGACGTCCTGACTGGTCTAAAGCTGAACTCAATGTGTAGCTTTTTTTCTCTTTTTTTTTTTTTGTTCTTTTGAGAGTTAGCTTCATAAGTATCTTGTCTTACTTATATTGGATAGCTCACTATTTCAAGGATAGCATAGGCCTACCCAATATCATAATTTAGCTACTTTCCCAAATAGCCTATCTTTTGTGAGATTTGTTTAGTTAGAGATAATGTTTTATCAAGAAAAAAATCATCGTGTTGCCTACAACTCTGATGCTCAATTTTGGAAGACTTTACGAGGTGAATTGGTAGACATATAACAATCCATTTACATGCCTGAGGAAGAAGTTTCAAAAGTCATCACTGCAAAATCTTTTTGAAAAAGTTTGGTTGAATTAAATCAATCGATTGAGCACTTATGTATGTTGACTCAACAGTTGAATTTACGAGACCAAAATTTGAAGAAGATTAGTGTATCTACAGAAATTAGGCCTATTGTTGTGATAAAAAATGACAAAGTTGAAGACAACATACTTTGTCAAAAATTATCTGAGTTTATTGTAACATCTAATCCCCAAGTTCATGTTTATTTGGATGAGTTAGAGGAAAAAGAGGCCAAAACAAAAGCATGTAGTTTGATTTAAAATGAGTCTTGCAAGAAAAAGTTTGACAATGAAAAGCTTGATAGTTTATGGCCTAGAGATAAAATTGAAAGAAAAGTCGAAAAGCAAAACTATTGTGAGACAATTAGTGAGGTTAAATCTATTTGGTTTTCAAAATAAAATATTTTTTATCTTATCTACAAAAGAACTTGTTTCCTAACGAGTGAGCTCAACCCATGTTTTTCTAGTGCTTCTTTTAAGTTCTTACAGGAGGCCAAGACACCCGTAAAGATGCTTGATTCGAAGGTTGCTTCTAAAATCAACAATGTCGTACGTCATATGTCTTTCAAGGCCGAATCAAAGAGGAACCACTCAAAATTTGCCTCAAAATTAAACCATGGGAACAAGCATAAGATGTTCAAAACAAGGAAATGGGCATGGAGACACTATTGGAAGAATCACTATTGTTTTTCAAAGAATCCCAGGTGGAGTTCCATGAATGACTTATATATGAAATTCCATGACTACAAAGTTACTCTGCAAGGCGAGGAAAATGAGAATTATTGTTTCAATGCCGCTGAATTTCGTCCTTTTGAGTTGGCGATGAATTTCTTGATTCGAGGACGAATCCTTTTGAAGAGGGGGAAAATGATAAGAATTGTGATGTTTCATGCGGATCAATTACAAGATCTAAAGCATCAAAGATTCAACAATCATTCATTCTTCATGTACATGAATGGATAGGGTCGATTCATCGTGAATTCCTTGAATCCAACACTTTGAAGACCTCATGATTTAGTTAATATCACATTTTTTTATGTATTTCCAATTATTTTAATTTTACACGTTAAGATAACTACCATTAGTAGCTTAGAATTAAAGATGGTAGTTGGAAATTAGTTGTTGGAAGATAAAAAGATTAGTTAATGTTTTAAAGACTTTTGGTATTATCATTAATTAGGATACAACATCTACAAGGCTATATAATGTCTTTATCCTTTCATTTATAAACAACAAGACTTTGATGAATGCAATTTGAATCTCATTTTGAGAGTTTTCCCTTAATTTGCATTTCTTGTGATAGAATGCATGTGAGCCATTCAATCTAACCTTGATCAAGTTTGATTGTGGAGTGACTCAATTTAGAACAAGATTTCCCAAATCTTGCTTCTAGATCTTCGATCTAAGAGGTAATTTAATCCTAACTTTCTCTTGGTTGATCTAAATTAGTATAAGGAGATGTTAGTTTCTTACTTCAAAGGTTCAGACTACCTTAATAGCTTGAATATTTGGATCAAGGATTAGGATTGCCTTATCAATTGTCACTCGTATGCTTATTCACAGAACATACAATCTCTCATGGAAATTAAATCACGTGGATATGGCTAGTGATTCACATATTGTCTCTCCCGTTTTGATAACAAAACTGACCTAATTTAGTTATACTGCATTCAATCAGCTTGGTAAGAGGAAAAATATGATTTTTTTTAAAAAATAAAAGTAAAAAAGGCCATGGTTAATCGAGAGAGAGAGAGTAAGAATAGGAAAGAAGGGACTGGAGAAAAGAAAGATGGAAAAAAGGGGATAATAGCCTTTGAAATCGTTGATTGGCTATTTTCTGAAGTGCGAGTATTGCGGTTGGAATTGTTTCAATTCTCTCAACATGTTTTTAACTAACTTTTTCCTTTTCTAAAGATATT
>JBBPDI010000015.1:14398461-14410827 GCA_037974545.1 Cucumis variabilis | reverse complement strand
GACAACCCAAGGCAGGTTCTACTGAAACGATTGGACACGAGAGGTGGAGCGAGCTGATGGCGAAGTAGGTAAGAGATGCGGAGTCCAGAAGAAGACGCCATGGAAGAGCTGGAAGGAAGAGACTGATAAAGTTTTTGGTACAGCTAGAGGATGGGTCGCATGGATTGCATTAGCTATTTGATGGAGTATTTGGGGAAGACGAAGAGCGCAGAGGAGAGTTAGGTTAAAAGCTAAAACCCTAAGGGCTTTTGGGAATCGTTGGCGCCAATTTCTTTCACTTTAAAATATTGCCTAAACCACTCCTAGTTGTCCAATATTATTTACAATCCCATCCTTTGATTTTCAATTAACCTTTGCTATTGTTCATTGGGTATTTTAAAATTAAAAAAATAAGGTTCTCTTTCATCTCTTATTTTATGAATTGTGAAATGGTAAATGACAATGGCAAATGTTCACAAACTAAATGGCATCATTGATTGAATTAAACCAACCTAACAATTCATAGGTAGTTTGTGTAAATTTTCCTTTTATTCATTTACGGCTTACACTTCTACTCGGTTGCAAGGTAAGTCACCACCGAAGAATATATTGGATTTCTTTTTTTTTTAAACATCCTTGTTGTGGGAGAAGGGAATTCATTAAAGTGCACGTTCTCTTTTTTATGTTTTTAAATATAGTAAAATTGTGGGTGTTCAAAAAAATAGTTGAAAACTGAATCGATTGACAAATTGAATGCACGTTATTTGATTCAGTTTGTGTTAAATTGAAATCGATTGTTGTTCGATTCGGTTTAAGACATTAACATGATTTTAAAATTGAAGCGAATCACTTTATTTAAAAAAATTATATATACATACATGCGTGTGCGTGTATATATATATATATATATATATATATATATATATATATGTATGTATGTATATATGTATGTATATAAAAGTTTAACTTAGGGTAAGGTATAAGTGCAACTTTGTACGAATATTTTATATTTGTAAATTTGTAGGACTTTTATTATGTATAATGTTCGTAAAGAATTTCAATTCTAATATTTATGCATAAGCGGTTCAATTTTGATTTGGTTTTACTTATGAATAATCGATTGAATTTGACACATGTGTGCGATTCGGTTCGATTTCAAATTATATTTTTTGTATTTTTTGGTTCTATGCGGTTTTAGCTTCAAACCGAACCGTGAACACTCCTAAGTAAAATGAACCATGGTATTTTCAAAATATAGCAAAATATAATACGATATAAGCGATGGATTGTTATACACTACCATCTAAGAGTTGGAATCCAAGCAAAAGTCGAAAATAAGGCTAGGGTGGTCGAAAGATAAAATCATAAAGAGATTACGATTCAATGAAATTTCTTAACATCTATTTTGCTATATTTTGTAATAGATTACACAATGAAAATTCTTAACATCCATTTAGCTATTATTCTTGACATTCATTTTTTTTTATAGTAGTATAATTGTGGAAGTGGTGATCAAACCTCTCACTTTAAAAGAATAAGTGCAAGTTTAATTATTACTTAACTAAACTTATACTGAACAAAATAAATTATTAACCCAGCTACCTCTTTCCTTTTTTACTTAAATTAATTATAGTTAGTAACAATTTAGCAATGTTGTAACAATTTAAACAATAAACTTCTGCATGCAACAATTTGATCCATATACTTTCAAATTTATAACCTTATGAGTTAGAGTTTTTATTATATACAAAGATTGAGTCTATAACTTGTTAAAGGGTGAAAACCTAAAAATCAGTCGTTCCTATCCCTATATTGAGTATTTTTATTATATATACAAATATTGAATTCTCAACCCAAGATCTTTTATTATTTTTATTGTTAGGTAAGAGTACTTTTTTAACTTTCTCAAGCAACGGTTTTTAAAACAAATTGTGAAATGAAAGATTTGAACACCTCTCAATCTACCACTCATACAAAAAAGGAATCCATAAAATGATAAAGTTTCATTCTAAGCGATTTGTCTTCCCAATTGGGTTAGATGGGTAAAAAAAACTTAGAAGAGTTTGGTTCACCAATAACATAAAAAGAAATTGCATTATGTTAGGATATTGTGTCAAATATCTTATAGTATTTATTAAAGAATTCTTTTTACAAAAGCAATATCATTAAACTACCAACCTTTCCTATTATTTAGGGATCTTGGTATGAGGTTGTTTTCTTATAATATAGAAGAAGTTATCTGCATAAAATATCTAGGGATATATATATGTGCAAAGATACGTTGCTTTTGAGGTTGACGAAGAAATTATATTGTTGAAAGGGTTATGTTCGAACTCGTCCGTTCCAGCTGAAGAAGTTTAAGGTACAATGGTTATTGTATAGCACTTTATTTTGACATTGAAGAATGATTGTTGATATGTGATTTATGAGAATATAAAAAATATGTATGAAGACCACTGGATTGAGAGATTAATTTACTAAGTCAGTGGGAGTTTGGACTAGTCTTAGAAGAAATTCGTATTACTTTCAGGGGGAGCTTGAGTTTACTTTCAATTATGGTTATAACTATTTAATGTAACTAGTGAGATAAGTTACACATGATGAATCTCAATGATATTTTTTATCCGAGCAAATACGCTTCCCCATATGTAGGTCAGATTTGCCAAACTAGGTTAACAAAGTGCACTGTGTATTTCTCTTATACTTACTTTAGTTATTCTTGTAGTTAAATTCTTGTGATATAGTTAAAGGGCATTTAACCTTCTCACTTTCAATTGGTATCAGAGTGGGTTCGATATAAATGGAGACACCAAGAGAAGGTGGATCAACTACAAGACCACCCATATTGGATGGAAAAAACTATTTGTATTGGAAGACTCGCATGACCTCATTCCTAAAGTCTCTAGATGCAAGAGCCTAAAAAGCAGTTAAAGTTGGAAGGAAACAATCGATGATTACTATTGATGGTAAACACGTTCCAAAATCAGAGAAATACTGGATTAATGTAGAAGAGCAGGAGTCCTTAGGAAATTCACTTGCTCTCAACGCTATATATAATGAGGTTGATCTAAACATGTTCAAATTAATAAACTCCATGGTTACAGCCAAAGGCGCATGGAAAGCACTTGAAGTAGCATTTGAGGGAACCTCTAAAGTAAAGACCTCGCACCTACTGCTACTGACAAGTAAGTTTGAATTACTAAGAATGATGGAAGAAAAGACTATAACTGAATATAATGTACAAATTCTGGAAATTGCGAATGACTCTTTCAATCTTGGTGAAGGAATTCCATAAGTAAAGCTGGTTAGGAAAGTCTTACAATCTCTTCCCATAAGATTTGACATGAAGGTCATAGCTATTGAAGAGGCACAAGATGTCACTACTCTCTCCCTTGATGAACTGTTTGGATCCTTACTCACATTTGAGATTACCTTAGCCGACAGAGAAGAAATTAAATGAAAAAGTGTGGCATTTCAATCTATTCATGAAAATGAATATGTTGAGAAAGGAAAATCGACTAATGATTAAGTAAATGAGTTAATTGCCATGCTTACAAAGTAATTTTCCAATGTGATCAAGAAAATCAACAGTTCTAACAATTATGGGTCAAACAACCGTTTTCATAAAAATTTTAGAAGAAGAGAGTCTAATCGACCAAACACCACAGACAACAGGTCATTCAAATGTAGGAAGTATGGAGGTCATGGTCATTATCAGGCTAAATACCCAACCTATTTGAGAAAACAAAAGAAAAGTTTTAGTTATACCTTGTATGATGAAGAGTCTGATGGAATAGCTGAAGAAGAAGAGTTTGCAAATTCTTTTATCAGTATGGGTTCAAATGATGAAGGAGATTCGGACTGTCAGACCGATGAGGATTTCAACTGTCAGACTGATAAGAACCTGACATATAATAAAATGTTATTACAGTGGAAAGAAGATACATCAGCCCGAGCTATCCAGAAAGAAAAGATTCAAAATTTAATGGAAGAGAATCAAAGACTTCTGACGGTCATATCCTTCCTGAAACTTAGATTGAAAGAAGTTCAGAAGAAACACGAGCAACTAGAGAAATCTGTAAAAATGTTGAATTCAAGTACTTGATTTATGGATCAAATTCTTTCCATTGGAAGAACTGGGTTAACTAAGCAAGGCTTAGGCTATAATGTGACTTCAAATCTAAACACACGACAAAAGTAAAACTGTATTTGTGCCAGCTCGTGATAAGAATGCATCACAGCCCGTGTCAGCCCGTGATAACGTAAAACACTCACTCGTATTGCAGATATGAGTGTGTCATTTTTGCAGAAAGAGGGGACACATCAAACCATTCTGTTACAAAATGAAGAATGAACATAGATACAAATGGAGTTTGGCGTCAGATCTAAGAACTAGGCATCTCACACATAAATTTCTTCATGGAAATCAAAGTTTCAAGAATATTAAACAAATTTGGAGGATTAAGAAACACTCTAAGAAGGGAAATATAACATTCACTTCCATTCAAGTGTCTCAAGATGACTGGTTTTTTTATAGCGGATGTTCAAGACATATGACAGGAAATCGCTCCTATTTTTCTAACTTGATTGAATGCACTTCAGGACATGTGACATTTGGTGATGGTGCTAAAGGAAGGATTCTAGCAAAGGGAGACATAGCATGACAACATCGTCTGAGATTAAATGTAGTATGTTGAAGGGCTCGCTGCAAACCTGATCAGTATAAGTCAATTGTGTGACCAATGATACACTGTAAATTTATGTAAAGAAAACTGCATGGTAACTGATGGACACAATATTGAGATTATGTGAGAAATTTGTCAGTCTGATAATTGTTATCATTAGAGTTCAAACCAAACTGAGTCTTTTATTCTCTCAAGAGAAGATCTAACTCAATGATGGCATAAGAAACTCGGACACATCAATCTTGTTATGTTAAGCAAAGCTCTTAAACATGATGCAATTGTTGGGCTACCTACACTGGATGTAAAAAGCCAACTATTTTATTGAGACTGTTAGAGGAAAACAAATTCGATCTACTCATAAAATTGTTAGTGAGTGCTATACTAACCAAGTACTTGAACTTCTGCACATGGATCTCATGGGTCCAATGCAAATTGAAAGTTTAGGGAAAAAGAGATATGTGTTTGTCTGTGTGGATGATTACTCCCGCTTTACCTGGATCAAATTCTTAACAAGTAAATCTGAAACAACTAAAGTGTGGATAAACTTATGTCGAAATTTACAACGAGAACAAGGGGAAACATAATAAGGTTACGGAGTGATCGTGGTAAAGAATTAAAAAATGAAAAACTTGACTCTTTCTGTGAAAGTGAAGGGATTAGTTACGAATACTCAGCCTCGTTAACCCCACAACAGAATGAGGTTGTTGAAAGAAAGAATCAAACTATACAAGAGATGGCCAGAGTAATACTTCATGCCAAGGATTTGTCATTGTGTTTCTGGGCTGAAGCTATGCATACTGCCTGTCACATTCATAATAGAGTGACAATTCGTACTGGAGCCTCTGTGATGTTGTATGAATTATAGAATGGTAAGAAACTTAATGTAAAATATCTTCACATTTTTTGTAGTGTCTGTTACATTCTTGCAGATAGAGAGTATCATAGAAAACTGGATGCAAAGTCTGATAAAGGGATCTTTTTGGGTTACTCACCAAATAGTCGAGCTACTGAGTGTTCAATAACAGGACTCGGTCAGTAATGGACACTGTGAATGTTGTTGTGAATGATGATGAGAAGTTCTCCCTCAAAGATTAGGATGATGAAGATAATGAAGCAATACAAAACACTGAACTACCTACTAGTGTACTACAAGGTGAAGATATTTCTCAAGATATGTCTGACGATCATGACGATACAAATAACTCTGCATCCACTCAAGAAACGTCTGCTTGACTGATAGTTCCATCAGCTCATGTGACTAAGAATCCTCCTCCAAGTTGTATCATTGGTGATGTACACGTGGAGTCACAACCAGAAAGAAATATCGAATTGATTATGCAAAGTTAATTGCAAATGTGTGTTATACTTCATCTATTGAACCAGGATCAATTACATAAGCTCTTATAGATGAATTATAGATTAGTGCAATGCAAGAAGAACTTCTACAATTTCAACGCAATAATGTCTGGACTCTAGTGCCTAAACCAGAAAATGTTAATGTTATTGGGACAAATTGGATATTTAAAAAAAAAACCGATGAACAAGGATATGTTACTCGCAACAAGGCACGATTAGTTGCTCAAGGGTACACTTAGATTAAAGGAATTGACTTTGATGAAACATTTGCTCCTGTTGTCCAACTTAAAGCTATACACTTGTTGCTTAGCATTGCCTGCCTACAAAAGATCAAATTGTACCAGATGGATGTCAAAAGTGCTTTCTTAAATGGGTACTTGAATGAAGAGGTTTACGTTGCTCAACCCAAAAGTTTCATTGATCCAGTGTTTCTCCAACATGTGTATAAACTGAATAAAGCTTTATATGGTCTTATGCAGGCTTCTCGAGTCTGGTATGAATGACTTACTGACTATTTACATCGCCAGGGATATGTTCGTGGAGGATCAAACATAACCTTATTCATTCATTAGAAGGATAAAGACATCATTGTAGCTTAGATATATGTTGATGATATTATTTTTCGCGGCTTTCCCGCTGACAATGTAAATAGAGTTATTACCGTTATACAACCTGAATTTGAGATGAGAATGGTTGATGAATTATTCTTCTTTCTTGGGTTGCAAATCAAGCAAGATCGAAACGATATCTTTATTTCTTAAGCAAAGTATGCTAAGAATATGGTTAAGAAGTTTGGACTTTAGTCATCTTAATCCAAAAGTACATTAGCTGCTACACATGTAAAACTCACTAAAGTTTGTATATCAGCATCTGTAGATCTTAAATTATACGAAAGTATGATTGGGAGTCTATTGTATCTTACTGCCAGTCGACCTGATATTTCGTATGATGTTGGCGTTTGTACCCGATTTCAATCTAATCATTGTAACTCCCATCTTCAAAGTGCTAAAAGGATATATATTCATGGAACTCATGATTATGGTATTTTTTACTCATTTGATATCAACTCGTCTCTTGTCGATTATTGTGATGTTGATTGGGCTGGTTGTTCTGATGATTGAAAGTGTATATGTCGGGAGGTTGTTTTTTCTTGGGGAACAACTTGATCTCTTGGTTTAGTAAGAAGCAAAACTTTGTCTCCCTATCCACTGCTGAGGTTGAATATATTGCAACTGGTAGTGCATGTTCTTAGCTTATCTGGATGAAACAAATGATTGGAGAATATGGTTTGTCTCAAGAGACAATGGTTCTTTACTGTGATAACATGAGTGTCATTGATATTTCAAATAATCATGTACAGCATAGTCGAACCAAGCATAATGATATTCGTCACCATTTTATTCGTGATCTGGTTGACGATAAAATTATTTCTCTCACTTATGTTTGATCCGATCTCCAACTTGCAGATGTCTTCACCAAGCCTTTTGATACTGTCTCTTTTGAACATTTACGAGCTATACTGGGTGTTTGTCGTTCGCTGGCTTGACAATTCTTTCTGTCTTTTTTTTTGGGCTTTAACTATGCATATCCAAGCCCAATTGTGTTGGCCCATGTGTCTTTATTTCGCAGACTTGTTATTTATTTCAAGTTTGGTGAATGGTGAGAATCATTTGTTTGTGGGACAAAGCTCTACCATTTTTCAACAAGTTGCTGGTTTTCATCATCTTGATTTTTATCACAATGGTTAATACTCGGCGTGGTTACAATGAAGCACCCTATGTCGATCCGTGTGATCTTGTTGTTTGTCTCGACATGTACGGGGTAAGAATGTATGGTAAACGGTTTAAGAGTGTTCCCTCACGCCGCCTATATGTTCGTCTTGCTGATCAAGGTAAAATTCCTCAAACAATCAGTTTTGATAGCTCTATCTTCGGTCCTGTTGAGAAGCCGAATGTGTCTCCTATGTCTTCTGATCTGACTTCTGCGTCTGCCTCACAAGATGATGTTCCTTTAGCTGATTAATTGCGTTTTCGTGTTGGTAAAAATCTTAGCAAGGGATCTATTTGCTCCTCTTCAAAAGGAAAGGGGTATGTGCCTTCGGGGCCTTCCCAGCGTCTATTTGATTGTACTAGTAGTTTCTTGGATACAATACCCCAACAGCATCCCTTGACTCCTCTCTCGAGTCATATTCTCCATGTCTCCTTATCTCCTGATAATCCATCCGGTCCTTCTACTCCTTCCTCATCCGTAGGGTATGAATCTGTACCACTTCCTTCTGCAGTAAGGGCTCTATTCATCCATCATCACCTAAGTCCAAGACTTCCCCTTGGGGTGTCATTATCAAGACTGATAGACGAAGACTTCCTCGCAATATTCATTTTGTTCCCATTGATGACATCTCTATCATGAGGTGAATACACAGAGGTGGAAGTATGTCATGCAACGACGATCGACTGATGAAGTGATTGTCTCTGATAAGCATCAGTCATGTGTGGTCATTATGGAATTGATTAGTCGGTATGATATATCTCGTACCATCCTGAATGTTGGCTCGTTCTACCCAAGACTCATTCGAGAAGTGATTGCAGATTTGTCCTCTGATTTTGATGATCCTAGTAGCACTGATTATCAGACAATCTATGTGCGTGGTTATCGGGTTGTGATCTCTCCATCCGTTATTAATGCATTTCTTGGTCTGCCAGCTTCTTTAGTTACTAAACTGTCCACTCTTTCCATTGTGGAATTGGCTTTTGTGTTGACTGGTGGCACCCTTACTGTTTGGCCCATGACTGGTACTCTTGCTGCCTCCTCGAGTGTAAAATATGTTATTCTTCACAAGACTGACATTGCAAATTGGTTTCCTTCCTCTCATGCCTCAAGTGTATCTTTTGCTCTTGCTACATTCTTGTTTTGGATTGGTATAGGTTCCACTGTTGATGCTGATTTATTCATTTACAATCAGCTCTTACGTCATGTTGGTACATTTGGTGTAAAAATTCTGATTGCTCTGCCTCGCTTCTTTTCTAGTCTGATTCTACACATGTATCCTGATATTTTGTGTGATATTGATGCACTTGGTCCTCGTCCTTGCACGTTATCAACGAGCTACGAATTTTTCAAGGCTCACATGTTCCAGATATTGACCACACTGTTCGCTCTAACCGCTCTGCTAATCCCTTCGACTCTGACAATGTTCCTACCTCCTTTGCTGGTGTCGGTATGACTGTTGGTGACATCTCCAGAGTTTTAAATTCTTTATCTGCTGAATCTCGGGCGTTGAGCATATCTATTTCACTCCTGACTGATATGAAGGTGGAAATTGATGAACTTATCTGCTATCTGAAGACATGTCATTCGTCTGTTGTTGCTCCTTCTTCGTTTGCTTGAATTCTTGTTTTTGCTCAAAGGGGAAGAGTTTTTTTTGGGTGAAGCGAGGTTTCTATGTCTTAAGGTGAAGCGTGTTTTGGGGACATCTCTAGTCATATAACTGTATTTGTTGGTTGTTTATTTTGTCTGGGTACTTCTGGTTGTTGATTGGTTTTGGAGGATGTGTGACTTTTGTCTACTTGTAGCCTGTGATTTTTTTTTAAATAATGAATGAAACATGAAACATTCAAAAGAAGTGGTTTAACTCCTATTGTCGATAGCTTTTGGCCTGGCTTTATGTTTGGCTTCTTTCATGGCTTACAACTTAGCTAGTATTTATCTGCATGCTTATCTTGGGATGTACAGTTATATCCGCTATCTATTTCTGTTGTTGTGGCTTTGATTGATCATAAAAAGAATTCAAACATATTTGACAAAAAGGGGGGGAGTTTTTTAAGATATTTTGTCAAATATCTTATAGTATTTATTAAAGAATTCTTTTTATAAAAGCAATATTATTAAACTACCAACCTTTCCTATTATTTAGGGATCTTGGTATGAGGTTGTTTTCTTATAATATAGAAGAAGTTATCTGCATAAAATATATAGGGATATATATATATGCAAAGATACGTTGCTTTTGAGGTTGAAAAAGAAATTATATTGTTGAAAGGGCTATATTCAAACTCGTTCGTTCCAACTGAAGAAGTTGAAGGCACAATGGTTATTGCATAGCACTTTATTTTGACAATGAAGAATGATCGTTGATATGTGATTTATGAGAAGATAAAAAATATGTTTGAAGACCACTAAATTGAGGGATCAATTTACTAAGTCAAGGGGAAGTCTGGACTAGTCTTAGAAGTGATTCGTATTACTTTCAGGGAAAGCCTAAGTTCAGTTATGGTAATAACCATTTAATGTAACTAGTAAGATAATTTATACATGGTGAATCTCAATAATATTTTTTATTTGAGCAAAGATGCTCCTCATATATAGGCAGAATTTGTCGAACTGGGTTACCAAAATGCATGTGTTATTTGTCTTCTACTTACTCTGGTTATTCTTGTAGTTAAATTATTGTGATATAGCTAAAGGGTATTTAACCTTCCCACTTTCACATTAGATGACAAAAAAAATATATAATCTACTTTTAAATTTTGCTATTTTAAAAATGTAAGTGACATGAAGTAATTACCCTTTCAACCTAATAATTGAAATTCTTTGGAAGGACTCCCTCATTTCTCATTCTTCTTCACGACGTCTCCTTCTTCGTTTCAGCAGCTAAAAGTGTTGTCGTCTCCTCTCTTTTTTGAACCACGGCTGTTGTCGCCTTATTTCTTTTGTTTTTTCCGTCGTAGATTCCCTCCTAGCGCTTATGCACTGATATATTTTACTCCCTTCTTATTGGTATTCTTCCATTCTCCATCTATACAAATATTTCAGCTTCTTTAATTTATCGATAAACAAAAATTGTAATTTTTGTAATGAAACAAATGGTTTTTATGCCATTCAAATTTTACGTAATTAATTGTATGGCCAACATTATAAGATTTTCCACTCTTCTTTAGTAATGAAAGTATTAATTGACTTATTTATCCATTTTGCATAATCTTATATATATGCTAATTTACAAATGACTGTGCTGAACTTGATAGAAATTTATCATAAAAAACCTTCTGTAACCATTATGCATTGTTTTGCTTGAAAGCTTATTACAAGATTATGCAGCGGAGCATACAACGACACCTTTTACTTGCAACCAGATGTCACTCTAAAATTTCTCCTCCACCACCAACTTACGCCAGGCCTGTCATTAGAGTTTCCAACACCTGTCGAGCGTGCGAGTTAAAACTGAACGTGGGTAGAGCATGGTTTGTTGGATGAGGCTTAGGAGTCACATCTCACTCTAAAAGAATAAGGGTGAGTTGATTACTGCTTGACTAAACGCAAGTTGACTGGAAAATATAATATTCTGAGTGTTGGTCATTTTTTTTACATTCGTGAGTCAAGAAAACTCGTAGAAAAATTAATGACTAATGTCACAGAACATCCGTGGATAGGAAATTAATTTCTAGGTAAGTGTCCACCATGAATTGAATTCATGACCTCTTTATATATTAGTTATTGAGACCGCCTTCCTTTTTACCATTATGGTTTTCCATCAACACATCCTTAATATAACACAATCTTAAAACATAATAGTTACAACATCATGCTTGGACATAATGAAACTTATGAACCTATTTTTCAAGATTACAAATGATTTAGCTGATTTAACACTAATTTATAAACTTTCCTACGTAGCAATTTGGTCATTAAACTTTTAAATTTGTAACCTTCTCTAATATGTTTATGAAAAACTTATGATATATTTGTGAGTGTTCAGACTAACTTACGCGCGCACCTTAATCAAACTAATCTCGATCCTAACATTTGGGTGTCGTAGGACATTAATTATTAGGTAGGTGACCATCATGTATTAAACTCATTACCTTTTAGCTAGTATTGATGTTTTTACCACTAGGTCAATCAACGATGGTTAAAACCCACAAACTAAGTTTTGAGAATAGAAAACCCAAAACCAAGATGAAAGAGAGAGTTGTGAAGTGATCACAGAGGCGAATGGAAGATGGGAGGTCGTGGTCAATCAGAAGTTTGAACTTGGAGTCTTGGTCGTGCGTGTTTCAGTAGTATAGGTGGGAAGCGACAAGCGAAGTAAAAATGAAGCAGAAACTCGTTGTTACAACTACTTGAAGGTATTATATAACTAAATCGTTTTGAACTGGCTACTGATTTTTAACCTCAATAAAACTCAAACCTTCTCTACTATGTCTCTACAAAATTATGGTTTGAAAATAACATTTAATTTATGGTTTAACCAAAGAGAGATTGAGACTCTGTCCCACTTTTGTTAGCGGTTTTACCAAATTTTGGAATATGGAGACATATTAGTAGTTAGTAAGCTTAAATTATTTAT
>JBBPDI010000015.1:14205751-14222886 GCA_037974545.1 Cucumis variabilis | reverse complement strand
TTGGTTGTTGTACAGTCGGTCCCTGTGCAGAAGGGGTTGCCGGTGCAGGTGGAACCACTGGTTCAGGGGTGCCTGCTGGTTCTGAGCCATAGCAGCCATAAGTTTCGCGAATCTCTGCTCCATGTGAGCAGACAGTACAGCTAAATCAGTCTGAGTCACCAGTGCAGCAGGAATTTGTTGTTCAGCTTGACACTCAGCAGGTTGATTTCGTCCTACTCGTCTACCTCGACCTCTAATACCTCTCCTACGTGCACTCCTCCTTGGTGGTATAATTCCTATTATCCACCAACATCTCTCTTTTAATTAGTCTTATACTACAAAGTACTTCACACAGTTTAGTTTAACTTAGGCAAAGTCATGCTAATAATACCATACATATAAGCATAAAGCATACCTGACGAGAGACGAAGGGTCGCGTTAGCCATAGGGACACAAAAAAAAACATAGACTTACATCATAAGTTAGTCTACAGAACCTATAACTTAGGCTCTGATACCAACTGTAACGACCCAAGTTTTTGAAACTAAACTGTAGTCATTACTTTAATGGAAAACATTTCTTTTAAACATGAGTCTTTATAAAATCTATCAAGTCAAATAACATCAAAGAAATCTTTATTGGGGCCCTATTTCAATCAACCAAAATTTTAGAAGTACAATTTGCACAACATTAAATCATAAAAAGTTAACAGTCTCATGTCCCTAAGAAAATAACAAAACATAGGCGGAAGCATTTTGAACAACATGCCCTATGGCAGTCATGCCTCCTTCTTGCCTCTCGTTGGTCTACTTCATCTGTTATCTTTGCCTGAAAAATATTAAACATAAAAGGGTGAGTACAAACATACTTAGTAAGAGACCCACTACTGGTCCCGTTAGGGGAAAAATAAATTATTAGATCCCTAATGGAGTACCCTACACAGTCACAGTCTTGTGTTCCCGTGGGATACACATAATCAGTCTAGTATTCCCGAAGGATGCACATATCAGTCTAGTGTTCTGCAGAAACACATATCAGTCAAATAATCCGGTAGGATCCAAAAAGTGGTGATCTCATGGACACCTGTAAGGTACTACCCAATAGAATAACCAATAATTTTTCCCCTCACTTCAATCTTTCATCTTAACAGTCTACCTCAATACAGTCAAATATTTTTATCACAAAACTCCTAACAACCACCTTATTCTAGTTTAGCTTAGAGCCAGTCAAAATTTGTCAGTACACAGTCAACTATTTAATAGTCACAACCTCCCTCCCAGTCTACAAGAGTACAACCACACTATCTCCTCAGTTTCAAAGGTCACATTCTTAATGCAGTTTCATACACCTAGTCAAGACAAGAATCTACCCCCTATAAGCATTATCATCAAGTTTCAGTCATTCGTCAATCATGTGTGTATAACTACATAATCAGTCAGACACCACAATGCACTCAAGTGCCAGTCCACATTCATCCATACATAGATATACATTTTCTCATCGCACACAACATAAAATAAACAACAAGCATACATCCGAAGGTAACAATCACAACCATCATTCTTTCTCATCCCAGTTTTAACATTTCAGTTCATCACATGTGAGACTACAATGAGTCCAGTAGAAAGACCCTTACCTCACTTTATTCAAAGCACCTTAATTGCACTAGCGTCCACGAAAAAGAACCTAAACATAACAATAAAACTCAATATTTTCTCAAGTTCACTTCTTCATTTAAATCACAAAACTATGATAATCATGACTTATCCAATGTTAACGAATCGATTTCCAACCCAAATCAAAAGTCGCTATGGGACTAAAGACAGTCGAGCACTACCCTCAACCTAAGATTGAACAACAGTCAATAAACAATCCAACTAAATTTTTCTTGAATTCGTTTGAATTAACAACAACCCAACTTAAATTTCCCTCAATAAACTTCAACCAAAACCCGGTCAAAAGAAGGACAGTAGCTATCGAATCTAACAACAGGATCGTGCAACCCAAACGATAAGCAAGTCAACTTGGAGAAACAACACGTGGCTGGAAAATCGTGAGTCACGGCGGTGCTGTGAAATTAAGTAGGTCAGAAGAAGTCAGAGATGAAATACGCGGTGGCGGTTCACGGCGAATGGAAACAGGAAGTTAAATTTGAACGGCAGCGACGCGCAAATGAGGCTGGACGAACGCATGACGGTTCGATTTTAGATCGGCGTGGATCCGATATAGAAGAGATGCAAGCGATCGTGCACGACTTGATTTCTAAACATGATTTACTATTAAATGTTCGGGTTTAAGCTACCGTTTGAGTGACAAAAATGAGTTTAAACTTGATTTCTAAACATGATTTACTATTAAATGTTTTATGCATTCTTTGATGTTAAAATGTTTGAGTATATTGATTTAGAAAGTGTTACAAAAGCATGAATTTAGAATTTTTTTGACAAGCGTGTATTTTTTGATGAATTTATTGATGAGATCTACAAACAAGTATGAATTATTATAAGTTTTTCAAAGTATTTAAGTTAAAGAATGTTTTAGCATATTTTCTACTATACCTACAATGATCTAAGATATATATAGCAACCCTTTGGGAGAGATTTTCATGTGCATAAGGTTCCTTTGATGAAGGTATTTAGTAGATACCTAGTTTCTTATCACTGGACATAATAATGAGGTGGGGGTTCTACAGATTCCTAGTTTTCCATCTCAAGATATAAAAGCCTATACAAATGCCTAGTTTTCATCTCATTATAGCTATAGCGAGATATAGCACTACTGATGCTTAGTTTCTGTCTCATAAATATCATATCACGGAATAGGGCTTCTATGCCTAGTTTATTGGTTTCGTCTTTGTGGTTTTTTTAGGTATAGTAATTGAATGAATAAGTTTGAGATAAGCATGTTAAGTTTGATATACATTTATGTTAAAGACTTATTGCTTCAAAAGTATGTTTTAAAAATTGTCACTAATTGGGCTATTTACCTCACTTTTTCCAAATGTTTTCCCACTTTTCAAGAAAAGATCGTAATTCGAAAGGCCGACAGTTTCTCCTTTCTATTATGCAAAGTTGTTAATAGTTTTGCTCATGTTGGTCGATACTTAAGTTCATTTGTGTCTTGTACATAAGATATGTTTAGGGTTAAAGTTAGTCTGACATTTAATTTTCATTGGTCTAAAACTATAGTCTGTAATCAATTGCATTTAGCCTTAACTTGTTTTAAGGTTTATATAATGAAGTTTGTTTAATGTATGTTTATCATGTTAGTCTGCTGCATAGGTTATTTTACTCAAAGTTGTTTAGCACTTAAAAAGGTTCAATAGTCAAGGTTAACTAGTGTTGTTCAGAAGGAAAACAATATTGGTTGACTTCACACCGTCTCTCGAGTCAAGAGTAGGTGATCTGGGAGAAGGTATGACATAATGAATAATTATAAAATCTTTATAGCTCATTTTTTAGTGGTTATCTTTGACAGGCTCAATGAGCTGGTCTATGTATAGACTAGATGTAAAGTCTTCATAACTCAGGTTTGAGTTGTTTATTGAAGTGGATTCGATGAAGCAATAAATGTGTGCATTGCCTTAAATAACGCCTTTGTTAAGGAATCAAAATAAATTTAAGGTGGAAAAACGTGTTGTGAAGTATCAACTCTCTCGCCACCCTAACAATCTTCCTCCAAAAAGCAGTCTACCTTTTATTAGTGTCCCAAAATATTTATATTAATTGTTCTTTATTTATTTTATTTGTTAATTACTTCCATTCTTTTATTTGGTATTAAATTGCATGCTACATAATTGGAAACTTGTAAAATTGATTCATGGAATTTGTCTTGGTCTCCTTTTTTTTTTTCAAGATTATTATTCTTTAAAGATAGTCATGAAAAATTTAGACTTGTTGGTGAAAGGAGATTTAATCCGGGGCAATTATTTGGTGAGCGACTAGACGACTTAATCTTAAAAAACACATATGAATCGGAAGGTAATTTTTCCAAACTTCAATATTTTTAGAAATTTGGGATCCTTCTTAAAGTTTTCCTTTTATTTCAGTTTGGTTACTAAATAAGGACTTCATGTACACATAATTATTAATTGGTTTGCAATTGATGTCAATAATGTTTTAGTTGCCTTGAAGCTAAGGTTATAAAAATGTTCATTAGAGTACCAAGGATACCACACTATTATGAATTTTTTATTTTTCTTACACAACTCTAAATCTTGTACTCTAGAAATTATATGGTATAACATCAAGAGAGAGAGAGAGAAAGAGGGGAGAAGCATAATCAAGTATTTAATTTGTATTTTGGTTGTTTATTCTATTATTGTGTAACAATTTAATACATGGTTGTTCTAATTTATGTCCTAAAACTCATAGTTTGTAATTTTAAATCATATTTTATTCAATAAAATGGTTATTGAGGACTTATTAATAAAAATGAATACTATAATCTTGAATCCAATAAACTAAGGTCTCAAGACTATCTTGTATAGACTTGAACTTTATGTATAGACATAAACTTGAATCAAGTTCGAGTATATAGCCTAAACGATCTATAGTATATGAATAAAGTTGGACACATTATTCTGGGGACACTATGGATGCAGCAGGCTTTGTAGTTTGTACAAACGATGAGCTCCTGAGTCGTTCATATAGAGATATGGAAGTGAGGGCATCATATGAAAAGAGTTAATTTACATGAGATTGGAAGCATGAAATAGTCACTTTCATGTTATAACTTCGTTTACTGTTTAAAATCGACTATTTCTTTCTATTGCTGAATTAAGTGACTTAATCTTAATCTTGAGCTAACTATGAACTAGTGTTCATACGAGATTATCCTTAGATATACATACGTGAGGGCAACTCATCAGTACCGATCTAATATGTAAGACTCGTTTCTAAATTGAGTATAAGAATTTAAAATATGGTTAAGAGTTTTGAAATTTTATGTTTTAGAATACAGCAAGCGTGATGAAATGAGACTTTACATTAAGAAGTAAATTTCGGCTAAGTATTAAGAAGTTGGTGTTTGAATAAATCCACAAAAAGGATTTAGTGATAAAATCTTTTACGGTTAAGTATACATTGTGATTTAGAAGTTAATTCGCGAGGAAATTTTGAGAAAAGAAGGTGCTATGATAGGATCTATAAATCTATACACTCTAAAGAGAAAGACTCTTCGAGTAAGTTAATAAATGAAGTTTTAACTAAGTGTTACACTAGACGTTTTAGGTAGTCTTTGCAATAAGAACCAAGTGTTTCACGGAGAACAAGTCTGCAAGGAAGCCTTGAAGTTTAAGTTCACAATAAGATTTCTAAGCGAGTAAAAGTTGGTTACGAGGAAGGTTTCTCCTAGTAAAAATATAACCACGACATAAGGTTATTCATGAGAAATGTTAAGTGGTTAAAGTTATTTGCGGTATGGAGTTAGGCGAGAAAATGTCAAATCTAATTTGATAAGGTTAACGTGTAGGATTAAGGAGCTAAGCACGGTTTTGTTAAATATTAAATTTACACGTGTGAAGTGTTAAGCAAGAGCTAGCAAACTGAGAAGAGTTTATGCATGACTAAGTTAGTTTAAACGCTCTATAAATAAGTGGATTTGGTGATTAAGTAAGCACAAAAGATTTTATTAAAAAAAAGAGATAAAATGTTGTTGTTTTGCTTTGTTGATAAGAGAAAAAACCAAGTGTTAAGTGCAGTTGTTTGTTCTGCGAGAAGACATCGGAAAAAGAGAAGGAAGATGAGGATCTTTGGTGAAGTGTGGTGAGTGCTTTTCTTTCAAATTTTGTGAGTGTTTTCTCTCAAATGAATTTATGTTAAAAACTTTATTATGATTTCTCTTTACTGGTTTGAAAGAAGAATTCAAATGAGAAGTGTTTTAAAAGAGATTTCTATGAAAAACTTATATGTTTTCAAGCTTGATTTGATGATTATAATTTCAATACTATAAAATGGTTTCCAAACTATTAGGCGTTTCTTTAAGATGATCTAACTTTTATGTGCACATAAAGATTCAAGGCCACCACTAAGTGTATGGGGCTACATGGTAATAAGAAGTTGGCTTATGTGTTGAAAGGAGCGTATAAAGTCTAGTGACCTGAGCAACAAGGATGAATCTGTATGTTCTTATATGTTGTTGATATAGTAGTCTAAACACGAGTAATGAGACCAAGCGTAGAGAATGATTCAAGATCCTTGGCGAAAAGAACAATTGACTAATGGGTATTTATGTGAAATGAATATTGATGTGATTCACAAGTTGATCTAACTTTATTGTAAAAATGATTGCATATGTTTTGATATGTTTTACGAAATGAAGTGTTTATTGATAAATTGATTTGTGTTGAAATTTATGATTTGGTGAAAATGATTTATTAAAGGACATTGTGAAAAGGATTTCATAAAACCTCACTAAGTCATTTAAATTTACGTTTTAAAAATCTCATCCTCCATGAGCAGGCGTTTAGGCCAAGTAGAGAAGAGGGTTAACGAACGTGCGGTGAATTGAGAAAGCTACCAGGCGTTAAGAATTTTTGGATAAATGTAATTTATTTGGTCAAAGTTTGTAATTGTCTAATCTTACCAAACGCCTATTATTAATAAAGTATATGTTTTGGTTATGTATTTATTATATTTGGCGTTTAAGGTTGACGACTGTTGCGTTTTGAGTTTTGTTGATAGTTTATAAGAAGTTGAAAGTAAGCTTAGCGATAAGACTAGTTGCAAAGTTTAAGCTAATTCACATCCTATCGGCTCTACTTCCTACGTTTTGGTTGTCTTGCAGATTCGGGTGTGACACAATAGGCCTCCCATTTCAGGGGTAAAACCGAGTGGATATTTGGAAACATAGAGTACAAAATGGAAATCACTCTTAATTGTTTTAGAGTCAATAGATAAGTTGTTCCCTTATGCATTAAATTCAGGTCTTGTACAAGGGGCCCTACCCTTTCAATGGTCCAAACAGGATTCGATTTATAGGTTGGACCTTAAATCAATTATTCATTAGAGGATCAGCGAGACTTAAGAAACACGATGTAATCTTAAGGGTATAATGATATTTTAACTTAACCGGGATAACGAACAACCTGTGAAGAATTAACTTACTAATTATGGTTATATTAGATGGACACAAATATATCTACAGTGAGGTGTTTGAAATATTATATGCATATATTTCTATCATGGATTTATCATGCTAAGCTTTTAGTGAGCGGTTATTAGTTGACAGAATAGAGTCATGCGTTAAAAGTTACATTCATATTCAAAACAAATCAATTTATCAATTAATATTTCATTGATTTGTGAGGAAAACTTGCGAGACATGCATATTGATGTGATTCAAGGTAAGCATGGTGAGATGATGAAAATGGAAATTGAACTTATGCCTAGGCATGGCGAGGAAGGAATAGTTTAATTACCTAATCGCAAGGAATTGTTCTTTAATAATTCAAGGCCATATAAAACATATATTAACTAAAAATTAGGGCGAGCAACCTCTTAGCACCATTGCCATACTTGCTCTCTTTTCAAGACCCAAATACACAAAGTTAAGCTATGATTTATATCTATTCATCTTAGGAACGTTATTTTGTAATTTTTCCTTGATTAAGGTGGTCAACCTCTCAGTGATTTTGCCACACACATTGGCATCTCTACAATGTATGCAAAGGAAAAACTTGGCGACAAGATTGTATCACTACAATCTTCTCACCACTTGCTTACCTATGTGCATTCTCACGTGTCAGGTGATTACAACCAACCTCATTATTCTCTCTCAAATATACAATACTTTGACGTAAGTGTTTATCTCAACACCCAAACACTATGATTCTCTAGGTATTAAAAACACATTTCATTGCTCACAAGTTAATCAAACAAATTGAACATGAAAAGTAAAAGAAAAATGGGAGAATGGAAGAAGAAATGCATTGCTTTCATAAAAATAACTTTAGGCCTTTTGGCCATGATGTACATCTTAAAAAACAAACAAGAAAACTGTAAAATGAAATACAAAAGAAGGTGTTACACCTCATAATATGATTTCTCATACTCTTTGGCTTTGATTTTTCCTTTTGGTGAGGGTGAAGATGGAGGAGATGAACTCTCTCTCTTTTGTTCTAAGCTCTCACCTAAAACTCAAGAAAAGGGTGAAGACGGACGAAGTATGAGCTTACTCTTCGGCCAAAATGTGCACATTCTATTATAAAGGGAGAAGCTCTATTTATAGACTAGGATTGATGTTGACAAGACATCTCACTCATCATTAATGTATTAAAAAGCCATATCAGCGTCGCACAGACGTCCTTTTGTCCTTTTCTTACTTTTTCACCAAACAAAATTTTCTGCTAGTGCCTCATATTCTTAGCTTGTTTGCTTGTCGCCGCGTTGACTAGATGTGTCTCCTCTCGTAAACATATTATATCATTAAGATTCACTTTTTTTTTTGCCTAAAATCCTGCAATAAAAGCACTAAAACGCAATAAAACAAGGATAATGTTTTATTATACAATGTTGCTCACAAATTAATCAAATCGCCTACTTTCTCCCTTGTTTTCTTCTATTCCCATGTGATTAAAATTTATTATTTTACATAAAATGCTATAATAACTTGTATTTCTACAAGTTATCATGAGGAGAATGCAATTACAAGACTTTAGTGAAATGACCCGTTAGCTAACGTATGTTAATTAGCTTGGTCTAAAAGAGTTTAGCCAGTTAATCTCAAATCATTGGAGCTCATGTTCTATTGGTCTATTAGGTTCCCCGGCTAGCTCATATGGAATAAACTTATAACAGTATATTGGAGTAGTTCAAATAGATTGAATTAGGAAAGGAAAGACAAACCGACAAGTATATTTAATATAGCTATTGGTTATCATTTAAGAGATAAAGCTTTATGTTTAAATGTGATTTGAATACAAGAATATGAATATGGATTCATATTCGAAAGCTAAAAAATAATGGAAATGGTCACAATTGTAAAAACCAAAAGTCAAAGGATTGACTTTTAACTTTGAAAAGTTAAACTTTAACTGGCTTTATATTCAAATTTGATTTAAATGTTAGAAGAATGAACGTGAATCCAAGCTTAGGGGAAGAAATTAGTCAAGATAGAAACAATGGTAAAAAATTAAAATGTTTACTTTTGGATTAAAAAGTAAAAGTTTGACTTGACTAAAGTGTAAAAGTGTGAGTCCTCGATCCGAAAAGGGAGTCCTGTTAAAGAAGAGCCTCATTGGATGAGATTATTTGACCAACTATAGACAAGAGGCATTCTATGGAGAAAGAATGCGATGGGAGAAAAGGTGACACGAAGAAATATTTTAGTCTAAGGCTATCGCTTAGAGAAAACGACACGATGAGAATAACTGACGAAGAAGAAGTAAGCACATAATACGAAGAACTAGGGTTGGAATGATAGATCTTACATAAGTATTTAGATATAAATCTTACATAAGCATTATACATGTTTTACTTGATTGCCATGTTTAAACGTAGGATGAGTAGAAAGGAAGAAACTAGTGAATTGAAGGGGACATTTCGCACAAAGGCTATGTGATGGAAACTCATTTGGCTATTAACATCTATTGGTGAGGAACCATATCATCACGTGAGGAAAGTTCACTAGAAGACAATAATGGTAGTTGGAGTTGATGTGACTTTGTAAGGTTGCAATCAACATTGATAATCTTAAAAGAATAGAAGTTTTCCACTGAAAGTTGCTTGTAAAAAGATTTCATCCCCACCAAGAATATTGTTTTACTTTGATTTCAAGCAAATCATTTGACCCTGATGAATCACACGTTTAGTCAAAGATCACGCGCAGAGGTTCAAGGTACCGGAGTAATCTGTGATTACTTGAACCAATCCTAGGATTAATGTATCTATCGATGAGTAGCCAAGAGGAAACTTAATAGATGTGGTTAGTCGCAAATAAAGATGAGAACCTCTATGAAAGCATCAAAGAACGTGTCCCCACGTAAGGCTATTGAAATTCATATTTCACCTAGCTAGGCGAAAGGACAATGATAGATCATTTGAACATTGCGATGAATGATTAGGATCAAAGACTTATTGCAATGAAAAATCAGGATGCAAAGAGTCATGATGCAAGTGTTATGCGGAGTTCAGGAATGATATGGTCAGGAAAGCTATGTGGAGCAGAAGCGATGATACCACAATTCATCCTCGCTAAAGAACCTGAATGCAAGAATGCATTTGTAACATATAATTCTTTCATCTTTACTAAGAACTGCATCCATACATTTGTGTACATACTTATACTTTTATACCTTTATATTTATTCTTATACTTGTAGATTAGTTTTGTATATCCTTTAGTCTTAAATTGGAGATCGTGCTTTAGCTCGCAAATTTATAGGCTGGTAAGATAAGACAAGTGCGATGAAGCCAGTCTATGAGAAGGATTGAGCATTCCAAAGAGATAAGATTGGCATCTGTTTGGATTATCACACCACATTTAATACGAAAAGACCTTAGTCGTACAGTAACCAACCCTTAAATTGTAGTTAGGAATGTTGATTTAAACTAGGGGTGAATTCAGGTTGGGTTGGGTTGGGAGACATTCTCAACCCAACCCATATTTTTGGGTTATTTGGGTTGGCAACTCGAATAACCCAAATTTAATTTCCAACTATACGGGTTGGGTTGTTGGGTTGTATAGGTTTTTTTTTCGTTTTTAGTTACATTTAAATTGGATTGTATAGGTTTGTTAAATTTAAATTTCAAACACACATAATTCAAAATTTTATACAATAAATTTAAGCTAAGCATTATTAAATTCAAAGTTACAAACACAAATAAATTCAAAATTACAAACACAAATAAATTCAAAATTACAAATACAAATAAATTTAAAGTTCTTAAAATACATAATCCAAAAATTACCCATAAATATTCATGAGTTCATTTTTAATAATGAATGAATAATAAAGTTCAAGATACAACATAATCTAAACCTAAAAGAATAAGAAACCTAATTGTTTTTTTATTAAATAATATATTATTATAATTATTATTTATACATATATTATATTAATTCGGGTTAGGTTGGGTTGAACCAAATTTCTCAACCCTCCAACCCGAGCCCCAACCCAACCCAAAAAAATCAAAATTTTTAAACCCAACCCAACCCATATTTTAATCTAACCCAACCCTTATAATATAGGTTGGATAGTCTGGATTATTCGGGTTCAATCCGTATTCTTACACCCCTCATTTAAACCTCTCAAAAACCTGAATTCTAATCCTTAGCTAAACATAATTACGCTCTCAACCTTAAGCTCTCATAAAATTATTTCTCTTGTACCTTCACGTTGTTCCTTCTATCATTCACTAATAATTCTTGGACCACTCAGTAACCATGACTGAGGATACTTTCCTTACAGAAACCCTCAAGGAAGGGCGAGAAAGACAAGAAAAGATTAACGAGAAAAAGAGAGGAATCAAAGAAAATACTAGGGAAGCAACAAAAGAAAGTGCAAATAAAGAAAGGAATAAAAGAAAATGTAATAAGAAGAAAGGAGAAGAAAAGAAGAAGAAAAGAGAGGTGCAACAGCTGGTTGAGGAAGAAGAAATGTTCTTTCCACTAGAAAGCACTTTCTCACATGTTGTTGAATCTACAGGGTTGTTGACAAGGGTCCACAAAAAGATTAAGCAAAGAAAAATCGAGCCCTTGGAAGAAAAAGTAAAGGAAATGAAGAGGGAGAAGAAATCGTTTGGGGAGTTTGAGAAAGAAAGAAATTGAAAGAATCTATCGAAGGAGGAAGTACCCACTCGCAAGGGGAGAAGAAAAATATTATCAAAAAATCCCTTACGAGCACGAGTAGGAGAAGGTGAAAAGGAAAATGGAGCAAATAATTGCTCAACAACGACAGTAATTTGATCTTCAACCAAGAGAACAAAGAAAATGGTTTGGCTAGGGACAAGTTGGGATGTCATCACCATCCCTACGAATGAGGAAAAGAAAAACGCCTCAAAACCAAAGATGGTAATAAAGAGGTTAAAGAAAGGAATGACGATGACGTTAAAGACAAATATAAGAAAAAGAAAATCCCAAAAAATGTGTAAAAGACAAGGAGGAAGCCTTAGAAGCGAAGAGAGGACAACCCTTTAAGGTTAAGGAATCCAATGACATCTTGTCGCAAAGTCCCACAAAGAAGACGAAAGGCTGACACACGTAATCTCTACCCCATAGCTCAACTCCTCCAAAGAAAACCTCTCTCAAATTCTCCACAATTCTAAGACGCCAACTTCCTCTTCTATAGTTCAGCACAACTAACCCGCAAACCAAAAAGCACCTACTTCCTCTCAAGCAATCCAAAAGCCTCAGGCTTCGTTTGGCAATTTCCTCAACACATTTTGATTTGACAATACAAGTGAGGACGCATCCACCAGAATCATCTCTACGAGGACCTCCTTTACTGCTAAAACCTTAAAAGGATTTTCTAAACTTTAAAATTTTTACCTTTTTGGCTTTGTTTCACTTTTGTTAAAACGCCTATTTTTTAGCGCATTAAGAGAATTTTCAAAAAGTTTCAAAAGCTTTAGCGTTGACCTCGCACACCTCAAAATTAAGAGGTTAGCAATGTCTTCATTGCTAAGAGTGAATTGTAAAACTATTCGCTTGCCAATTTTCTCGATGCATTATAGCCTCTTTTACCCCTTATTATAGCCTCTTTTATTATAATAACTAGGTCAAAACTCATAAGAAATAGAAGATTAAAGCACGTAACTTATGTTGTAAATACATAAGTATTTAAAAATACATCTTACACACGCATTATGTCTTTTTTACACGATTGCTATGTTTAAACGAGGGATGAGTAGAAAGAATGAAACCAGTGAATCGAATGAAACATCTCATACAAAGGCTATGCAATGGGAACTCATTTGGCGATTAATATTTCCAGACGAGGAACCACGTCATCACGTGAGGAAGGTTCACCATAAGACAAGAATGATAGTTGGAATTGATGTGACTTCATAAGGCTACAATCGATGCTGAAAATCTCAGAATAATAGATGTTTTTTGCTGAAAGCTGTCTATAAAAAGCTTCATCCCCACCAACCAAAGCAAGGCCTATATGGACCAGGAGAGGGTCTGAATGGATCGTAAAAGAGAGTCTAGATGAATAGTAAGTGTAAAGAGTTTTCTTCTTCTTCTTCTCTGGTCATGTTGTAAGTAAGCGCTTAGAGTCCGAGTGGTGGAGAACCCAGTCCTCATTCCCCCTAACTTGTATTCTCTCCTATTCTTTTATCCTTCATTTTTATTCTCTTTATCTAATATTTACTGTTCATATTGTACAATAGACGAAAACCTACATTCTTTATATATATTGCATGTTTATACATTTTCAATTCATCATGTCTTCAATCTCCTTCAGTCAATGTGTTATTTGTAATTTAATCTTGTGATAGTTATTGATAAGAGGTTTTACTTATAAGTCTTATCGCATTAGTCGAGCTATACTCATCGGCTGGCCAGCGTATGTCGCCAACTATCCAAGAAGAAAAGTAGCAAGGACCTAACTAACGTGCATAAGGAAGAATTTCATCTTTCTTCACAAGATCATTTCCAACATTTGTATCACAAGGAGAACAAGTGTGGATAGTGGGTGCCAAAAAGTTGTTGTCCTTAATCGTGAAACTCTATACGATTTATAAGTGATATGTTCTAGATATTTCTTGTCTAATCATACTTAGTCATTGGATCTCAGAAAATGACCATGTGTGGCGCATAATGACTTCGAGAGAAGCAAGCCTTAATCATAAGTATGGTTTAGTAAGTTATTTTGCATCAACGTCATTGCACTACTTAATCGCATGATAATGCATAGACATTCCTTCCTTCATTTCTCTAATACAAGTTAGTTTGCATCACCTTTTTGCCATCTCATTCCCTCTTTACAGATTCTCTAGGCTTAGGTTTGTAGTTTAGCTCATTCTTGCATTCTTTAAGTTTGTTATTCTTTAGTTCTTTTATACCACCTGTATGATAAGTAATTCCTAGAACTAATGTCTTGAATCAATTTCCTATATTCGACCCTGGATCATTCAGGTAAACCTACTGTTTTGCTTACACTTGGGAAAGCAGTAGAAAAACTTGTACTCAAAGAGGACTTCGTAACTACGTAATATAGAGAGACATAGTAAGCATATCGCATGCAGTGAACATGCTCAGTGACGTATTGCCTAGACCAAAATATAAACTCAACATGCTTCACATATTGAGTCCAAGTGAACTAAGTATTCACTCGATGCAAACACCTAACCAGGGAGAAGTATGTACACCTAAGTATGTTACGATGAAGTAGGTGTTCTGTTGACAAGACTAGACGATCCTCTGAGAAGTAAATGTCTGTCATTTCCTAAGAAGAGAGTTGGGTGGGTTGAGCATTCCAAAGAGACAAGGTTTGTATCTAAAAATATGTCTAATTGCAAAGTGACAGCTGGTTTATCTGTCGAGCTTGGGTCGATTGCATAGTGGGATAAAGCAAGAAAGTGACATGTGTAAAGCTTGAAAATGACCCATAGATATGAAAGGTCACTATATAAATAGGACCAAAGACCGAAAGAAAGATCATGAGATGCTAGACACACTGAAAGTTTGTTAAGAGCACTACTACAAAAATAGGCTCTCTTGACATTTTTAAACTGTCAAGGATCACCATTCTTGATGGTTTTCAAACAGTCCATAAAGCCAGCATCAAGAAAGTCAAAGTTCTTGATGGTTGATAAAAACATGAAGAATATTGAACGCTGACGTTTTATAAAAGTCAAGTACACAAATTTTCATGACATTTTAAAACCGTCAAGAGTGAACTTGTTTATGACAATTTTAACCCGTCAAGAATTGACTTATTTATGACATTTTAAAACCGTCAAGAATGTACATGTTCATGACATTTTAAAACTGTCAAGAATACACTTGTTCATGACATTTTAAAACCGTCAACAGGTAATTGTTTATGACATTTTGAAACTGTCAAGCATGTTTCAATTTTTTTAAAAAAAATTGTAATTGAATTATATTTTTGTTTATGTATTATGTTGATTTATTAATAGTCATGTATACTGTTGTTCAGCAACAGTTTCATAAATATATATATGATTGAAGATATTCCTCAAATATAATTTCAAACTCGAGCATATACAAATAAAACCATTGACTATATACATTATAATCAGAATCCCCATCCTCATCATCTTGACTACCGTCAGAATCTTCTGTAGAATCATCACCTTCACTTTCAATGCCAACAACATCCTTTCTTCTAAGAATCTCATCGACCCAACCCTTCTTATGATTACACTCATCATCAAGTGTAAATGAATCACCAAGATCATCCCCAGAGATATATTTATGTTTCCCTACAAATGCATTTTCAGTATCATCATCTTCTTTGTCACTAGAATTATCTAGTGCAAGCATCCTTTTCTGTCTTTTCTACTGAAAAGTAAAATGCCATTAAAATTTGAAGTATGAACAAATAATGTAGGTCTTTAGGCCAGTCCCCAAAAGAAAAGGAAAAGGTAGGTTAGAAATGTCAGACTCTCAAACATCAGGTGCTCAATGTCTCAGGTGATAGATATTACCAACAAGATGGAATGAATGCCTATGCTTACCAATGACTAAACATGTGTTGTGTGCTACATCAATCCTTAAAAGAAGCTAAAATGTTCATACAGGAAATCATGAATATTTGGATAAATAAAATTTTTCAATCACAATATAAATAAAGATCGTTGAATGAACTTGTTGTACCTAAGTATAAAGATGACAATGAACCTGCAAACCAAACTCCAACAAATTAAGTGGATTAAAATTTGAATCCAAATTCTTAATCTGATAAGGTTCCAAATAGGTAATTTCTTTTTTCTAACACGAAAAACAAACATAACTTTTTATTGATGAAATGAAAAGAGACTAATTCATTGTTAGAGTGAAGTTTACCAATCGGTAACTCATTGTTGAAGTTGGTAGAGTCTAGAGTGGAGTAATTTAACATTGGATTATGAAGTACGTAGGTCAAACAATGAGTTAGTTTTAACGTTGGTAGGCAACATACCTGATATTAACACACTTCAACACTAAAAAAAAGTTTGCTTTCCTTTACTTAAACATGATTCTGCTAGAACAAAAGATGGACAAAAGAAAGTTCGTATTACAGAATCGAGGAAATTATCACATGGTTAAAAGAATTAAAATACCTCTAAGACCTCAAGACGCTCTCTCTCCTCCTGGGCAATTTCTTCAGGTGTCTTTGTCTTGTCGGAGGGGCGTGCACGAATTTCCATTGCCATCTCTTTAACAAGTCTGTCAAAAGCATCAGGTTTTTCCTACATCATGAAGAAATAAGACCTCATTTCTTAGACCTAAATATTAGAAATAGTACAGAATTACATTAACTTTTTTAAAAAATTTAAAAAAGAGAGAGAAAGTAATATTAAAATGAAAAGAAGTTGATAGGTAAATAATAAAGGAGAAGAATTAAACATAACCAAAGGAAGAAAATGAATGCACTCTAAAAAAATCCTGAAGATCAATAACAAAAGTCAATAACAGGTGGAAGATTAATGAAAATCAAAACTACAGAATCAACTTGGTGGAAGTTTAGATAAGTGATGGTGTTTATGTAATACCTGATTAAAAGTTTCAGTCTTTCCAACAGCAGGCAAATTATCCTTCTTCAAATGCTAGTTTGAAACACTCTTTTGAACAAGAGCCTTCAAGACATTAGAGTTACCAGAACCAGTGAGAGATAACAATGCCTCAGACTGGACCAACAACTCAAACTTTTTGTCCAATTCTTCGACTAGTTGTTCATTTTCTTCCTTATCTTTTGCTTTTTGTGCTTAAGAAGAAAGGTTGAGACATTAAAAAAAAAAAAAAAAGACTCACCTTGAAATTGAAAATTGTAAAAATTTGTACGCATTGAATCTAAAAGACTGAACAAAAAAATTCTTCACCTTAAAATTTTTTGTCTTTGCAATAACCTCTTCCATAACTTCCTTCTTGTTTTTGCGTTTCTGTAAATTTAAACCACCAATTTCAAAGATACACAATGCCTTGAAATTAATATATATAGATATGCATATATGAGCTAAAACATACTTGCAATAAGGTTATTCA
>JBBPDI010000015.1:14157190-14177925 GCA_037974545.1 Cucumis variabilis | reverse complement strand
ATCGTTTGTCTCTGCAAAGATTTCATTAATTCAACATAATTTGTTTCTAGTTAGCCTTTGAATTTCTAACAGTGTTTATTATATTCTTAAATTTCCATTTTTTTAATCTAAAAATTGGTCCACAACCTATAAAATTTACATATTTAGTGAATATAAAATTGAAAATTTAAGTTTCCTTTGATAATAATTGAGTCTTTTATTTTTTAGTTTTTGAAAATTAAATTTATAAGGTAAAGCTTTTACCTTCTCATTGATGTGAACCAAGTTTTTTAAAACTTAAAATATTTGTTTATTTTTAGATTTTGATCAATAAATCACATGTTTATTTAATAAAAGTGAAAATTATCACAAACAATTTGAGAGAAAAAACAATAATTTTTTTTTGAAAAATAGAATGTTAATTAACCAACAAAGCCTTACCTTAGCAAGGGTTCCCTTATTCATAGTTTCCAAATTTTCTACATCAACATTTGAATTTTTAGTTGATTTTTAAATAAAAAATAAGTTTTAGAAATTAATTATTTTTAAGGAGAATTTTTAAAAATAGCACATTTTACTAAATATTTACAACATATAACAAATTCTATCTTTGATAGTCATTGATATGCGACTATCATCTATAGAATCCAAAATTTTGTGATAGTTTGTAAATATTTTAATTTATTTTGCTATTTTAAAAAATGTTCATATTTTTAATTCTATAATTTAAATTTAATTTTAAAAACGCTCTTAATTAACAAATAATATGTTAAAATTAATAAGGAAAACAACCTTTATTGAATCAATTTTAATTAAAAATAAAATGATTACCAAAAATAGATAAAAGTAACTAAATTTTATAATTTAAAAAATTTGAGTAGATGTCAAAATAGCACAGTAATAATAATTTATTCATACCTTAGTAGATCTAATTTGCTTTAGAGACATTTCCAATTGAATTTCTAGTTGGTCCAATTCCTTTGTCTCCAAATCATCCAATTCTTCTCCAAGAAATCGTCTAATCAATTAAACACAGATACACAAAAACCCATAATAATAATGAATAGGAAATTTGTTATAAATATATATATAATTGTAACTATTTCTAAAATACGACTATCAAATCTCAACTAGTAATATTGATATTGATAAATCTAAAATTTTATTATATTTTGTAGATATTCTATCGTTTATTTATTTATTTAACTAATTAATTAGAAAGATAGAGAAAAAAGAAATAAAAGTATATATCTATTATTATTAATTAAAAAAAGAAATACAATTAAAGCCATGGAAGTCACCTTTGTGAATATTGTAAAGCTTCCACTTCTGCTTTCAGCTTCAAATACTCTTGATACCATCTCTAGCTTCAAAAAAATATTATCCACTAGTAAATTCTTCTAACTCATCATCTTTTTTTATCCTTCCACTCTCCTAAAATTTATATTAGGAACAATAGTTGTAATTAACAAAAACTATAAAAAAACATTTAAAAAATATAAAAGAATTAAGAATTTCAAATTTGATGATAGATAATAATAAAATTTAAATTTTGCTATGTTTTATAAATATTTTAATTTATTTGGACATATTTAAAAAATTAATTTTATTCCAATTCTCTTATCATTTATTTTGTAGCTTATTTTTTACGATAAATAATTTTTAGGCACTCAAAATAATTTTTAAATAGTTTTTATTTTGAGAGTCAGTTTCTTTTGAACAAATTATTAGAAGTCGAGAGATCAATGGTGCACCGCGTATTCAACAAGATTGATATATATTCTACCACTTTATCATCATGTCTCCATTGAAAAAATTTAAATGAAAATACCTTTCACTAAAAACATTTTTTTCTCTAATCAGTCTAAAGATTAAGAGTATTTTAAAGTCTGAGTCATGGCAAAAAAAAATTAAAAAAAAAAGTAAAATTAGATGGGAAATGACCTCAGTGTCCTTTGGAGGGTGGGAGGCTTCCGATGCTCCATAGCTATGCCTTTCATACCTCTCCAGGGTCTTCGCTATACTGTAATAATTACCCAAAAACCCATCAAACCTTTAATTCTATACATTAAATTAACTTTGACAACAACTTTGTTTTTAGTTTTTTTAGTCTAAACTTGTTTTTTTCTTGATTGTGTGCTTTCTTAACTGTAATTCTCATATCATCTATTGAACAAATATTTGAATTATTCGTCCAATTTCGCAAACATAACAATTCTAATGGAAACATTTAAACTGGATGTGTTAGTCTGCTAGACATCATCTTTCCATCTCTTCTTCAACTACAATCCGACCACCATTACTCTCAACCGTTAATGATTTTTCTTAGTTCGGTTGGCTCTGTATTATCTTTTGTGCTTACCTATAATCTTTTTTTGAACATCATTCTGTATTTTTCTGGTTTTATGAAATATATATCGAAGTGGAGATGATCAAGGTGGTAAGGGAGCAGAGCCAACCCAACTCATATTTTTCTGTTTAGAAAAATGAAACTTTTTAAAACCTTAGATTTTGGTGGAATTTTGAAAACACTTTCAATAAAAAACAAAATAGTTATATGTGAAATGAAATCTCACTTTGAATTGAGATCGATCAGAGAGAAAAGGGAAAACGATGAAACGCAGAAACGAAGTCAGAAATTTTAACAAGAAAGGACAAAGGATCATTTTCAATAATTCATCATCCTCTGATCTGTTTCGCTCCATCCCGAGACGTAGGAACGGACAAAACGAGATAAAAAGAGATTAATAAAAAGAAAGAAAAAGATTGAAAACATGCCTGGAAGAGCTCGAGAATTCGTAGAGTTTGCCACGAGCGGAGAAGATGATCAAAGCAACTTCAGCATCACACAAAATGGAGAGTTCATAAGCCTTTTTAAGAAGTCCATTTCTTCTTTTTGTGAATGTAACTTGTCGATTTATTTTATTCTCTATCTTCTTCAACTCTACTCTTCCCCTTCCCATTCTTTTCTTTCTTTCCTCCTTATATCTCCCTCTTTAATTTTTCATCGTAATTTTCCTATTTATAACTCTCTTTCTCTCCTCACTCCCCAAAACCCTAGAGAGATAGAAAAATATACATATATAAACAAAATCATGAAAGAGGAACAGAGAACCCCATCTCATGACCTTCTTAACTTTATGTCGGTTGAGATATACATCTTCTCCGTCATTTTAGGTCGATAATTCAATGTTTACTATCTAATAGTTATTAAACTTGAAATCAATTATATGGTATAATTGTATAGTGTATACATAAGAGAATTTCTTAGTTTTCATTCTTTAATTATCATTATAAAAAAATTGAATGATTTTTTTTAGTCTAATTTAACATGATATGATATTAGTCCATGTAGTTCATAAGATCCTATCATCATATTCTTCCAATTTCATTTTTTTCTAAAATAATAATATTGAATTTTATTATTGAATTTTCTACCTATTTCAAAAATACAAGTGCTATCATAAATTAATTACAATATGAAATTTTACAAGTTTTTTTTTTTTGTCTCTCTCTCTCTCTCACACACACACACACATATATATATTCGAGTTTTATTCCTAGTATTATAATCAGAAATAGAAATATTTCTTAATATTGAAATTAACCATCGTCTTACACTCTAAAAAAAGGGGGAAATGACGTAATAAAACTTAGAAGTGAAATGGACAAAATTGATTTTAAGTAAGAAATGAAAAAATATGTTTAAAAAGAAAAGAGAAGAAAAGAAAGCCCTAGTGTCAGGAGGTGTCAGTGGTAGCCCTAATCTGAGAAGAGTTTGAAACTTTTTGAGTCGCTACGTGTCGAGATATTAGTGGGTAATGAGGATGAGGCATATAGCCAACATAGATAGTCTCAGTTTACTTTCGTACAATGACGACTATACCCTTGGAGGAAAATCTTTTATGGGTGTTTTTAGGAGGGAACATAGGTGGGGTGGATGGTAATTTCGTATTACATTTTTGATCCCATTCCAAATTCGAGGTTTTTGAGTGATTGATGTTGAAAAAGGGAAGAAAACTAGGTCAAGGGCTTTAGGCCTTAAATTACAGTGCCCCACTACGTTATCATGAGGAAATTGAAAAATAGTCAATTCATTAATGCGTCACACATTTGATTTAACATATGAAACACATAACATATTATATATCAAAAGTTTCATATAACATATTTCGAACAAAGTAAAAAAGGGATTGAGAAGTGTAAAAGCAATTAGAAAGAAAAATTGATAGAAAAATGTTAAAATAAAACACTCAATCTAAACATGAATTTGGGATCACATTATATTATAAATTCATCTCATTATGGGTATTCAGGGTTATTTTGCTTGTCTCCTTGACCTCCACTTTCCTCCACTTTCCCACGAAGCCAATTTTATTATTTGTGATATTTGTTGGTTAAAATATTATTTTTTGTTAAACCGAGCATAACTCAATTAGATTATTGGTGAGATTCCACACGAGACCTTTAATTCGAATCTATCGACCTCCTATTGTACTAATAATTGTAGTTTGAAGTTTATTCAATTTTAATTCATGTACTTTCAATAAAACTTTTTTTTATTAGAAAATGATATTTGTAGGGTTAATAGGTGTACTCAAGCATCCCACTAGGTAGGCACCGGTCTTTTAGCTTTCTTATCATATATATTTAATAAAGAATATAAAACTCATGATCGGTATAAAAGGGCTAGAGATAAGTTCAAAAAGTAAAACTAAAAAAAAATTGATATTTAAAAGAATAGATAGATGATGGAGAATAATTAAAGAAAAAATTGGTCTTAAAATAAAACTTAAACTTGGTCTTTGTTTTCTTTTTAGAAATTTACATCACACTTCACATATTTCATTTTCTCACATGAAAATAAATTATCAAGATTTTGTAAAAGTATAAAAAAATAAAATTCCACTAATTCCAAATTATTAGTACAAAATGAAATTTTGACACTGACATGTTTTTATTTAATAAATTGTAGGTCTTGGCATAGTATGTTGAAATCTATTTTCTATTAGGATTAATTTGAGTTTTTTTTTTCTTAAAAGAAGACATCACTTTATAAAGGTTGATGGTTTGAATAATATATATTGAACCAAACTAAAGTAATTATATAAACTAAGCATGTTACATTAGCATAGTTAGCAAAGATAAATCTAAAGTACACAATAACCAACCAAATTTTACGTAATTAACATTTAAAAAAAAACTTTTCAAAACTCATAAACAAAACAAATGCATCTAATTGCTCACAAAAGAGCATAGCAATAATTTATAATTTTAACCAATAAGAAGGCCCATTAGCAATTTACATTGATACATTAAGAAAAATTGATAAATTACAAACACACATAGTCAAATAGCTTAACAACAAACCCAACCCCATTAAAGATTGATTGGTGTGTAAGAAATTCAACAAGATGGTGTCGAGGAAAAATTAAAGAAATTAAATTAGAAAAAACAAAATTGTCAAATTGTGATGCTTTGCTTTTTGCCTTTTCCATTACTTTGGCTTCTTCTCTTCATTGCAGCAAACAAGAAGCAAAGAAAAGACCTTGTAAAAAGCAATGTCTTGACACAAATTTGGCATTAGACCTTCATGTGTTTAGGTTTTTGGACTCACTCAACACCACGCACGCTAGCCTAGCTAGCTAGACAACCTGCCATGAAAGCAAGTACCCAATAGACCCCTTTACTACTCTAAACACATGCTTCATTACTACTTTATATAAATTGTCACTCATCTAAATTTATTTTTATTTTTTAAAATCCATACTCTTCGCCATGTGAAAAACAATATATACGAGAGAAATTACATAAAGACATGTCAATTTAAGAGCAATAAAGAAAGAGTATCATAAAGAATAGATAAGATGTTTGATCTTGGTACACCAAGGGGGTGCTAAGACAATGGTCTTATCTCAAGTTGTACCTTGGCTTTTGTGAAAGCCATTGAAAACACAGTTGTTTCCCTTCTTCTACATAAATATTTCATATTACATATATCCAATAATTGGTATTGATGAACAATAGATCCTTTTTCTTTTTGGTACTGCCATGTTCAATAGAGATGTAACTTTCTTACAAAAAGGATCAAACACTTTACGAGAAAAACTATAGTTTATATCTTCGATTATTAAAAATTTGTGTTTGTCTTTGATATTTTGGATTTAATAGATACTTACTAAATACATTTAATTTTGAAGTTTCTATAACTGAGTCACTGAAAAAAATTGATCATCGTTATGCATGGCATATAAAGGATAGTAGCTATCAATTCTTGTAAATCTTTGATTTTAGTCATACATTTTATCTCTGCAAGATCCTTTTAATACATTTGTGGTCCAAGTTCATTCATAAACTTCACATAAACTCGATGAATTGTGATCAATTTAATTCTTAATTGCAATATTTTCTTAAATTTGGTTAAAAATATCACTTTAGTCTTGATATTTTTTGAATCTCTCCATTTTAGTTTTTATTTCATATTACATTGTTTATATATTTTTAAAAAGTATTGAATATTAATATTCTCTATAAAATTTTAAAATATATTCAAATATGGCAACTTTTCATATATAAAACCTATTGTAATTCCAACCAATTTCAACAAAAGAGAAAAATATAAAAATATTTTAAAGACTTAATTTGAAGTTTATTAAAATTGGGTATAAAAACCAATAATTAAAAGATAATAACTAATATCCAATTTGGGTAAAACTTCTAAACATATAAATTATTGAATTAAAATATATGATGATTTTTCTTAGAACAATTAAATATATACTCAATGGGTTTTACAAGGTAGCTCTAAAATATAGTGCCCCCTATTAATAATTATTGGGCATTCACATATATCATAGTGATATTGGGAACAGTCAAAGTGGAATCTTTTTAGCTTATTGTTCAAAGGTCTTATCTCTTTTCTCATGCATTATATTCAAACCATTTCAATATACAAATCATTATTATTCATATCTATACATATATATATTTGCCACATGTTACATTTTTCTTCACATAATCCTCTTAGCTAATTTGGTTCATTAAATTGGAATTCCTTAGTTTTAATTTATGTTTTTAGATCTCTAAAATTGTCGATTTTTTTTGTAAATTACTACTCAATTCTAAACTTTTAAAATGTTGGATTATAACCTAAGCATAATATATGAGGTTAACTAATTTAATATATGTTAGTCCTAAAAACAAATTTGAAATGATTAAATTAGGTTAGTTTTAGAAATCACGAAAAAACAAAAACAAAACTTCGTCCAAATTATTTAACTTGGTTGATGTATCAATTTTACCATTTTTTCAAATAACAAAATATTAAAACTATTTACAAAATATAAACAAAATTCATCCCTCTCTATAACTCATTTAAGTTTATATATCTTTATCTTTTTCTATCCTTAACAAATTTATTTTTACAAATTATTCGTTTAATTTTGGTTGACATACTATATTTTATCTATATGTTTTTTTTCTTTTAATTTTTTTTTCTTTTAGTTCAATATTTACTTTCAAATGAGGAGAATTGTTATCGATAGCACAAAAAATAAATTATTTAAAAAATATAACAAAAAGATTTAAATAACCAGCAAAGAGTTTGATAAATTTTGCTCTATTTTATAAATAATTTTAATATTTTGTTATATTTAATAGAAAAGGACAATATTATTGAATATACTTTAATAAATATAAAATATATAATTTAGTATCTCAAATTAATTTTTAATATTGAAATTGGCTAAAGATAATGATGTTAGAAAATATAATATATCAAAATAGTATTTTTAACCTTTTTAATTAAAATTTTCCACTAGTCTGTGTTTTTTTTAATTAAAAACAAGAAAAGAAAACAACGTTTCCACAAATTTGGGTTTTGATAAATTGCATCGAATATTTTGTCTCTCTGAAGTCATAATTTTGTATTACACATTTTTTTTGGACATAGACAATTGATTAAATATATTCTAAAAGAAAATGAGTTAAGTCCACAAAGATTAATTTTTTTAGTAGGAAAATTGCAAAAAATACGACAGTTAAATACCATTAAGATCAAATTGATACATCATCTAAAGTTTAAAAGTATAAATTATTCAATTTTTTTTCAAATTGTTTTATTCTTACTACAAAAACGCCGAAGTAGTAGGTAAAATGCGAGTTTGTTATAATCTTGAAATTTACTTATCGCAACTTTTATTTCCAACTCCTTTTAAACTATTAACAACACTCAAAACGCAACGATGATCAATGTAACACCAAGCAAAATAAATACAAACCAAAACGTATACTTTATTAATGACAAACGTTTCATACATTGTTACAATACTTTGACCTAATAACCAAGGGTTAACCATTTTCAAAACGCCTTAAATCACCTCGCCGCAAGTCCTTCAACCTTCTTCTCTACTTGACCTAAACGCCTGACTTTGAAAGATAGATTTTTAAAATGTAATTCTAAAAAACTTAGTGAGGTTTTATGAAAATCTTTTGCAATATATTTTCATAATCATTTCACAAAAATAATATCAAATCATTTAAACATACCGATAAATCATTTTATCTCGCATAAACCTTTCTTTATGCTTAACAAATCATTTTGTTTTGCCAAGGATCTCGAATTGTTACCTACGCTTGGTCTCATTACCTCACGTTTAGACTACTGTATCAACAACATCCGAGAACATACATATTCGTCTTTGGTCCTTAGGCCGCTAAGCTTTATACGCTCCTTTCAACATAGAAGCTAGCTTCTTATTACCATGTAGCCCGTACATCCCATGATGACCTTGACTCTTTATGTGCATATAAAAGTTATTATCATCTCAAAGAAAAATAGTATTGAAATCATAGTTATCAAATCAAGCTTTAACATTATAAATCATGCTTGAAACACATAATTTTCATAGAAATCTCTTTGAAACATTCTCATTTGAATTCTTCTTTCAAATCAGTAATGAGAAATCATAATAAAGCTTTTTAACATATAAATTCATTTGAGAGAAAAACACTCACCAAATTATACTAAAGAAGTCTTTCTTCTTCTTCTCTCAAGCATCTTTTCGCATGGCTAAACCAACAACACTTTAGCATTCCAACAATACTCTCATCATCCCCTCCCTAGTTACCCAAATCCTCTTATTTATAAAGTCCTTAAACTTAGTCATGCAAAAACTCTTTTCAGTTCACCAGCTCCTGCTTAAAACTTCACACGTGTAACTTTAATATTCAACCTAGCCATGCTTAAATTCTTAATCTTACACGTTAACCGTTGTCAAATCAAATTTGATATTTTCTTCACCAGAACTTGCTTCTCGCCTAACCCAAACAGTGAATAACTTCAACCACATAACATTTCTTGCGAATACCTTATTTTGTGGTTATATTTTTTCAATAAGAAATCTTCCATGCGAACTAACCAACTTTTACTCACATAGAACTCTTATCGTGAACTTAAGCTCCAAGGCTTCCTTGCAGACTTCTTCTCCTCGAAACACTTGGTTCTTCTCGCGAAGACCACCTAAAACTCCTAGTCTAACACTCAAAACTTTCACTTCTTAACTTACACTAAGAATTTTTCTTTTCTTATCGTTTCTTTCGCGAACTACCCACTTGATTGCAAAATCATATACTTAACCATAAAAGATATTATTACTTAATCCTTTCCAGGGATTTATTCAAACGCCAAATCCTTAATACTTAACTGGATTTTACTTCCTTATTCAAATTAGAAATGGGTCTCAGACATGCACAATGATTATTATATTCTTTTTAGTGTTTAAAATGCAAACCTTCAAGTAAGCTAGTAATAATATACTCAAATTATTCAAGAGAGATACATGAATTATTCGTTGTCACGTTCGAATGAGAAAGAATCTAAATATATATAAAATTTTGGTTAATAAAGGTACACTACCGTATGCCACCCTTCATTTTCGATAGCTCAACCACAAGAATTTTAAAGTCAAAGTGTGCTTAACTAGCTTTATGAAATGTCCTATATTAACACTTATGAGAATAAAGATTTTCACTTTTTTTTTCTTGAAAAATATATGTGATAGGTCAATACAGGTACACCAGGACGTCTCCACTAGGTGGACACCTCTGTAGCACCATTATCATTCTCACTTCATTAATATAAATCAAGATAGTACAGGAAGTAGGAAGGAAAACAAAATAAAGGCTAGAGGAAAGGCCAAGAAAAATCCAATCTTAACAATTAAACAAAAGCAAAAATATTAAGAGTAATAGAGTTACTGGAATAATCTTTAAAAATATGTGATCTGTTCGTCCAATGGTCCGTAAAAGCCTTGATATCTTCCAAAATCTCAGTGAGGGATTTTTTCTGCCCCTTGAAGATTCTATTATATTTCTTTCAATTCAAATATACCACAATGTGACAGCCACCAAATTGAAAAGTATAGATTTCTTTCTATATATTTTTTTTTATAGAGAAAACAAATGTTTTTGCACAAGGGAGCATAAATAGATAATAATGATTCTCACTAGTAGAAGCATAAATAGATAATAATTAACAAGATCAAATTGTAGTCTATTTTTTAATTGATCTTTATATCTTATCTATTAAACTATGCTTTTGATTGAATTTACGAATAATTAACTAACCTTAGATATATATTTTGCAAATAAATGAGAACTACCAAATTTCTAAATTTATTACGTAGTTGCTCAACTTGTTATCTATTTTTAACAATTTTTTTTTGCAAAGCCAACTTAGGATGGTTCAACAATTTCTTTTAAAAAACAACAGATACTATAATAACATCAATGAATTAAAAAGTCAAGAATTATAATTTTTTTTTTGCATGTATATGACTAAACTTTCAAACAAAACAAGAGATGTGCCTTGGTGAATCAAGAAATTCATCCTAGGGACACAATTGTATGCAATTAAGGTTATCATTTTTCTTTTATAATATCCTTCCACGCACTAAAATTAGAGTTATGAAAATTATGTTAAAAGAAAAGTCACCTATTTAATAAAATATTGTTGAAAACTAAGTTTGAAAACTCTTTTAAATTTTAGAGAAAGAAATCTCTAGAAAGGATGGAAAAATTGCACTTTTAATTTGCAATCACCCCATAAAATCACACAAAGACTTTCTTCACTATAATGCATTTACGAATATGTACTGTTAACTATTATTTATATTTTTTATTAAAATACAAAAATTGATTATTTAAGATACGTGGTTCTAAGTGAATTTGTCATTGTATGTCCTTAAATTTTTTTCTAAAAAAGTATTATTCAATTAAATATACTTTTTGACCCTTAAATTTGGGTTCAATTTTGATTGAGAGTTTTCTGAACAAAGAGTGGTATTTGCTTAATTATAATTCAAAGATTTTAATTTGAAAAATAATTACTTTTGAAATATTGAAGAATTTGATCATAATTCATAATAGTTTTTGCAATAATTTCAAAGTTTGGTTTTAACAATTTTTATTAAATAAGCTTAAATAAAAACGACTCTAAAATATATTTTCTTTCCAAACATGACCTAAAACTTTGGGTAATTGCTTTTGAAGTTTCAAACTTGAAAAACATTCATTATCAAATAAAAACTAAATTCATAAAAAAATTAACAATGTATTGGTTCAACAAATTTGAAAGCCAAATTGAAATTTTATTGACCAAAACTTACATTTTACCATTTTTTCAAAAAAATAATGTCCATAAAACGTTGAATTCAATTTTGGTCAAGTTTTTGGTTGAAAAAAAAAAGAAAGAAAGAGTAGGGTTCCAATTTAATCTTCAAATTTCAAAATATTACAATTTTATGTTTAAGTTTAATTTAGGTTTCAAGAGGTATTTTTCTACTATAATACTCATTCAAATGTCCTAAAATTCAAAGATTAAATATATAACAAAAACTAAATTACAAATTAAGATATAAATGTATGTTTTCTAAATTATTTAAACAAAGACTGTAAACATAAAATATATCGACAGGTTTAAATTACGATCTCGTTGATAATAAACACTAGGAGAAATATAATATTAGAAGAGAAGTAAACATTTAAATTGGAAAAAGTAAATTTATATAGTAATGTTTGTAGAATTAAGAGGCTAAATAGAAGAAGTTAATAAGAAAGGAAAAGGTAATTAAATTCATAATGGGAAAGAATAAGGAGGAAAAGAAAAGTAAGAATAAGGAGGATATATAGAAAGGACAGATAGAGAGCATAAAGAAAAGAAGAAGTAGGTCAGGGAGGGAATTAGTTTGTAGAAAACATGTCGAGCTCTGATTGGTTACACGTCAGTATCACATACTTTTCTTCTCTGACAAAAACGTGGGGGCCTCTCTGACATCATAAGCCAATACTCCACTCCAGCTGTCCTTTCCACATCATCCAACACTATCATTCATCATGAATCACAAACAATTTTTCAAAAAATTCTTTTAATACTTTTTTCTTTCTTTTATTTTTTAAAAATATAACAAAACGATTAAATATTTATATAATTATTTCAAAAACGAAAAAGATCTACAAACCTACAAAAGTAAAAAAAAAAAAAAGTTTACAATTAATTAGTATCTAGTAGACATATTTGAAAAACGATCCTTCAATTTTGACTATTCTTTCCTATACGATCGTTTACATTTGCCTTCAAAAAATTGTTACACAATGGTTTAGATTTGACTATTTTTTCACGACCTTTTATATTTGTAATACTCAAATAATATTTGAAAAAAATAGATATTTTATATTTGGTACACGATCTAATTGAATCAAATAATAGTTTGAAAAAAATAACAAGAAGAGAAAAAGACGATGAAGAAAAAAAAACATAGCACAAGAGAGAAAAAAAATGATAAAAAGGAAGGACAAACTTAAAATATTTTTAAAAGATGACCAGTTTTATAAGTTTTTCATTTTTACACAAACCAAATATTTTTTCAATATGTTATATTTACAAAAATTAACTTTTTTTTGTCTAAATATATGTATTAAGTTTAATTATAGCATTCCATATTATACTTCTTAATTTTTTTTTCTATTTTAAAACTCAAATTTCAAAACGATAAAGATATTGAAAATTGATGATCCAAATTTCTATTTATTGGATCATGAAATCTAGAAACTTGAGTTTTAACTTTTGTGAAGTTAATAGTTTAGTTTATATACTGCAAGGATTTAGTATATCAACGACTAAATTTGTAATCGTTTGGTTTTTAAATTTTAGAGAGTAATATTTAAAATGTGAATTTTAGTTATGTAACAACATCATTTTTTAAGTTTCTACGTAAATTTGATTTCTACTGAATTTATTGATCTTCACATGTAATGAATTTCAATTTAAAATAAAAAAAAACTATTACGTTTAATCAAGTATGTAGATTATTAAGATTTCAATGGCCAAGAAAGAACATAACTTAATGACATACCCCATTGTAGGATAGAAAGAAGGACGACTCCTTCTACGGGGAAAAGGCAAAGAATGAATGGATGACTTTTATTCAAGATCCAATTCAAAGAGTTGACTTGGTCGATCGGCTTCTAGCTCTCTCTCTGCCGAGCCTATGTTCGTGCTTTGCTATGCTAAGGAGAGAAGGGGCGGGACCTCTTTACCTTGTCAAATATTACGCGAGGGTAGCTAAGCAAAGAATTTGAGAAAGGCGAGACCAGTCCGGAGGACTATTCATCTGAAAATCCTACAGAGCGTGGTTGTGCCAGTCGAGTTGAAAGATAGCCCCATCCCATGCCGACTCTGACTTCGACTTTGAGTATGATGGTGGTAGCGAATCACATAGATAAGCCCCTACTTGCCAGCGTCCTTGACGGTTACGTACCACAAGGTCCTTAAAGCCTATACTTTAAACAATATTTTTTAGGTTGAGTTGTACCAATGAAATCTTCTTTGAACCTCTAGCTTCCCTTAGAAGCTGCCGATAAAGGGCTTTTCTGGAACCTCTTCATACTAGGGCGTCTCAACTGAGTAAGCGACCCACTTGTCCTGATTGGAACGATTGAAGAAAGAAAAGGGTGGCCTCTTTCGCCCAGGAGACATCATCGGAGAACAATGTTGGGGACAGGGTGAGAACCTTCCGTTTTGTCGGCGCCTAACAAAGATGAACCAAAAATCTGAAAAGAGTTGTCCTCCCCTGTGAGACTAATTTCATCTGTTGGGCTTAGGAGAATCCTGGTGATCTACCTAGAGCTAATATTTATTAACTGATCGAAGCTTCTTAATAGGAGTGCGGAGTCTGAAATCCCGTCCTCCGGCAGGAACCACCTACTATAAGTTCTCAATTGGCATTGATTTTACCTTAAGGGATCACATGAGTTCGACTCGCGAACGATCAACAAGTGAAGGACTGATCCCTTTGCGCTTCTTTGCTCTTCTTAGGTCTCCTCTGTACGCGTGACGACTCCCTTTCTACGAATGAGTGCAGTGTAGGGGTTCAGCGTCACACCAATCGTCCCCCGATCTTGCTGGTTGAGAGGGAGCTAACCTCTTGTGCTAGGGGGTTTGAACTCCTTCATCTGAACTTTGAGGCAAAGTGCTCACTAAACTAGGTCTCGAGTCCCTCTTTCTTCAAGTTTCGGCACACCTGCATTACCTCCTTCCCCGTGCCGCATTTAGCCTAAAGCGCGAAATTCTCAATTTAAAAGCTTCGTGAAAGAAAAGATCCAGACCCCGCCCTAGCAATAAGAGAGAAAGCGAAGAGGAGCAAAGAATTTTCTCTTTATCCCCCTCGGGCGGGCAACTCGATAGGGATAGGTTAGAACTCTGAGTTTGCCGCAATAGAATTCTCATCGATACTCAATTCCGGAATTTTGGGAAGGCATGGGAAAGAAATTGTCTCCTCTGGTTAAAAGCTGCTTCAAGGATCCAACGAATAGCTAAGATCGATCCAATCATTCTATTTTCAATTTCAGATGTTCCCCAGGGTATTTGTACTATTCGTTGCAAAGCCTATGACCTCTTGCACCCTAGATATTATTAAAAAAGAAAGACAAATCTTAATTATCAAAGTTTAAATATCAAATTCTAACAAATTTAAAAGTTTATAAAGTAAATTATTGTCAACTAAAGAGTTGAGGATTAAATTACTACTTCAAAAATAAAAAACTTTTTTTGTTTTTTAAACAAGAGAGAAGTGTTGTAAATAAAAAGACCTATTTAAAATATTTACAAAATGTAACAAAGGTTTATATTCAGTTAGTGATAGACATTAATAAACTTCTATCGGTCAATCTGAAAATATATTATTTTTTTCAATATTATAGTTTATTTTACTACATTTAAAATCTTTTTTTAACTTATATATTTATCTAGGTTTCTTTCGGATAATTTTTTCAAAAAAGAAAAAAATAAAGAAAAAAAGGGTTCCATTCTCTTTTATTTGATCGGGTTAGAGAAAAATATTTATCCATCTTTGTACTTGAAATAACTATTGATATTTGAAACTATATGAAGTTTTTTAATTTGTTCACTACTTATTAATTGGAAAATAAAATAAAAAATACTATATGAAATCGATGAAATTTGACCAATAAAAGAGATGTTTGATGAATGATATTAAGGATGATGTTAAATAAGTTATATTTTGTTGTTGCAGTATGTAGGTCTAAGTTTTGAAAAAATGTTGAACATTTAGTAATATTAACCACTTCCTAATCAAAATTATCGTAATAACAAGTTTAAATTCATATATCAATTATAATGAGCTTAAATCTATGTATTGGGTTAAACATAATGAAATTTGAATGATTATCATGATATTTTTTCTATATTTTTTAGATTACAATTGATTGATTAAATTTACAAGAATGTAAACATGATCTTAGTTTTCAAATTTGAAGTTTGATTTGTTTTTTTAGAGGAAACAAGCAAGTTAAGGAGACATGAAAGCTCCATAACCCATTTATTAAAACAAAGAAGTTTACAAGTTAGTTGATAAAAGCACTTAAATTTAGAGAGTGTGCATTGGCCGTAGCTTTTGAAACATTTGTGTCTGCTTGACCACATTCCTGTAAGATTGCAAACGTTTTCTCAAGTTCCTAGCAAGATTGATTCTTTTTCATTGAAGATCAAGTTGTTTCTGTCCAACCAAATATCCCACATGATAGCAATTGTCAGGTTGAATCTTATGATGTTTTTTTATGCTGTTGCAACTGAGATTGCAAAGGGATAGGTAGTGGTCTACTATGTTAGTGTCCTGAATAGATAGGTCAATTATTTTATTTTGCTTTTTTCAAAGCTTTTGTGCTTTAAGACAGTGAAGGAAGAGGTGATTCAGGTCTTCATTGGCTATTTTGCATGAGGAGCACCACTTGGGACTGAAGCAATAAGCTGGAGATCTTTCCTGAATGGTGTCCATAGTGTTTAAATGCTCATGAATGACAGTCCATAGAAAAAATTTGCATTTTTTTTTTGTATGTAGGATCTCCAAAGATTTTTTTAGAAGATGTAGCTGTATGTTTATGATGGGAAAGTTTGATTCCTTAAAAAGAATTTGTTTCATAGATGCTATTGTATACGTACCATCCTTACTTGGGTTCCATTTTGGCGTACTGGGACCAGAATTCAATGAAGGGTGAGGGAGGTCTCTTGTGATGCTCATCCAAGTGTTTAATCCTCTGTCATTTAGCTGCCTTCTTGGCCTGATATTCCAACCATTTGTTGTTGGGTTCCACATCTCTTTGATAGTGTTTTGATGATTAGAGATGGCAAAGAGTCTATGGTACGTTCTGAATAATTGAGCATTTTCGTGCCAAACACCGTGCCAAAAAGATAGTTTTTCTCCGTTGTTTATGTTCCAAGCAAAATTCCAATCAAACCAATCATTTCCTTTAATAATTGATCTCCAAGGCGCCTTGGCACTACAAAATTTTCCTTCGAAAGGAAGTTCATCAAGGTGTGTTGTCTTATATTTTGCTTGGATGACTCTCTTCCAAAGAGGTTTGTCTTCCTTATAAAAGCACTAGAGCCATTTGCTTAGAAGGGCAAAATTTGTTGTTTTCACTTTTGTGATGCCCAGACCTCCAAAGAGTTTCGGTGTAGTACATATGTCTCATCTAATAAGATCAGAATTACAATATGTTTTTTTTCCTTCCATAGAAAATTTCTCCAGAGTCTTTCAATCTTTTTATAGACATAGCAGGAAGCTTTGAATATCGAGAGGAGATAGGTTGGAATGCTTTGTAAAGAGAAGTTTATCAAAGTTAATCTTCCACCTTTTGAGATTTGGTTGTATCCAACCATTTAACTTTCAATCAATTTTGTTTATAGTGTCATCCCAAAAAATTTTGGAGCATGGATTACTTCTAAGAGGAGTGCCTAAGTAATCCACTGGGAAGCTTTTTGCAGTAAGTTTTCATGAGTCAGCGACAAACTTGATTTTGTAGTTGGGGACATTTACTGGACTAATTGTAGATTTGGTATAATTTATTTTGAGTTCAGATGCCATATCAAACATAAGCATAGAATTTTGTAATTTTTTGACATAGTAGTCGTCGTCCTCAATAAACACCAGGATATCATGAACAGAGAGCAAGAGGTTAAAATTGCGGTTATTTTAAAAAAGAACTCCCTTTCTGAAACCTTTCTTTTCCAGGCGGTTGAGTAGTCGGCTGAAATAGTCCATGGCTAAAACGAAAATGAAAGGTGATAGTATCACCTTGTCGAATGCCTCTATTTGATTTGATTCTTTCATGGGGTTTGGCGTTTATGATGATGGAGTATTACACATTACTAATGCATGCATTTATCCATGATTTCCATTTTGAAGGATAGTTTTTCACCTTCAGCATGTAGCCAATGAATTTTCAGTTAACTTTGTCAAAGGCCTTTTCTATATCAAGCTTTAGGACAAAATATTTGATTTTCTTAGCTCTCCAATAATCAATAGCCTTGTTTGCTATTAGAATTGCATCCGTGGTTTGTTTGTCTTTTACGAATGCCATCTGATTTAGTAATCATTTCTGCCAAGGTAATCCTAAGTCGGTTGGCTAGTGTCTTTGTAAGGATTTTGTAAAGGGATGTAGTGAGACTGATTGGCCTGTAGTCAGAAGTAGTCACACATTTATTTTTCTTGTCGATGAGAGCAATGTATGTGTTGTTTACGTTCTTGTTAATGATACCGTTTATGTGAAATTCATCAAAGATACCCATGATATCATTCTTAACGGTCGCCCAATATTTTTTATAAAATAACATAGTAAACCCATCCGGGCCCCAGGCTTTAGGCTTCTCAAAGGATAGGATCATTTTTCTGACTTCATCTTTCTTAAAAGGGGATGTGAGAGAATCGTGGTGTTTGGAGTCGATTGGGTTCCAATCAAGATTTGAAATACACATATTTTCATTGGCTTCTCCATTAAAGATTCTATGGTAATGGTCTATGAAGGCTTCTGTTATAGAATCATTTGTGGATTGGATATTCCCATTAGAGTCAATGACCTCGATATCATATTTTTCCGCTGATTTATAGAGTAAACTTTGTGGAAGTATGCTGTGTTTTCATCACCATCTGTAAGCTAGCTTGTTCGGGCTCTTTGACTCCAAAGTTGAGCTTGTTTGAAGTCAATATTACTGAGATCAAACTTAAAAGAAAATCTTTTTTAGTGTAGCTCTTGTATCATTTTTTTGCTCAGTTCACTCTTAATCAATCAGCTCAATCTCTTTTAAAATCTCTTTCTTTGCACTGTCCCTTTGTTTCTATTCTATGAACTGTCATCTTTGGATAATTTTGGCTAGCTCTTTGAGCCTTTGAATGAAAATGAATCTATTTGAACCTTCTTGATTAGTGTTCTTCCACCAGGTTTGGATGTTATTCTTGAAATAAGGGTCGTATATAAGCATGTGTTGTTGAGCCTAAAAAGGCCAGGACCCCATTTTATCTAAGTAGATTCGAGCACAATGTAAAAATGGTCAGAGATAGTCATGGGTAGGGTTCTTGAGAAGTGGACCCTGCAATGCCTTTCCCAATCATTTGTAAAAAAAGAAATCTATCCAGGCGTGAAAAAGTAGGGATCAATCTTAGGTTTGACTATGTGAAATTGTTGTTTGTGAGAGCATGATCAATGAGATTGTTTTGCTGTATGAAGTTATTTTAGGCTGTTCATTCCAATTATGTCCATTGTTTTGGCATTTGTTTCACTGACCCACCTGACTATATTGAAATCTTCTGTTAATAACCAAGGTAAGTTTCATTTAATTTGAAGTTGATTGAACTCTTCCCATGACAAAAATCTACTATCAGATCTCGATGGATCGTAAACAACAGTAAGCCACCATATGAAGCCATCAATTGATTGAAAATTGATTGATATAGAGAAAGTTCCTTCTATGAAATTTAGAGCTTTGTATTTTAGATCATTCCACATTACAAGTATACCATGTGAGCTTCTAATCGATTTAAGAGCTAACCATTTTATATAGGGAGGAGACCAGATAGATTTGACATTAAAGTTTTGTAAGCAAGAGATTTTTGTTTCTGTGAGCACAATAATATCAAGGGCATAGAATGAAATGAGTAATTTTATTTGGGCTCTTTTTTAGGGAGAGCCTAACCCTCTAACATTCCAACAAAATATTTGCATGTGTCACTCGTGTTTTCCCAAGGCTCCAAGCCTGTTTTTTCCAAGACCCCATCCATATCAGTTACAATTGTAGGTGTAGGAACATAAGAGGAGCTGGAAAATGTATTGTGAGATGTTGAGAGCTTCACGTCATTTTCTTTTAGCCAGGTGATTAATCTTTGCTTGAAGAAATTTTTTTTCCTCTTTGTCATCATCAAAGGCAATCTCTTTTAGTTTTCCAATTTGTTTGAGCGTGTCGAATTTCTCCTGAGAAGTAGCTCTTTTTTGTCATGATGACTATTGCTTTGTGGTGTATCTGAGGCATACTCCGTAGGTTCCATGCTGTTTAAATCGATTGGATTTAGGGAAGTATCCAAGGGTGACAAGGATCCTAAATCCACTACCAAGTTGCAGCTTTTGTCTCCTAAGTCATCAGTTGGCAAGGAGGGAGACTCTTGAGTATTTATAGTGGATTTCGACTGCTTTTTGATACAGTAATATTTCTTCAATATAGGTTTATCTTGTGGGCCCTGAACATCAGATGGATCTTCCAAGTGTTCATTTGTGGAGCTATTAATGCGAAGATCTCTCTTGGTATGGTGATTTGGGTTGCGGCGTGGTTTAAAATGAGGTGAAATGAAAGAAACGTTTCTCTTTGATGGGAATTTAGAGCTTATGGAGTAATGGCTGAAATTCTTGTCATTAATATCTATAATCGCTTTTCCTTTCTCTCTCTTCTTTTCTTCCATGGCCGTATCCCAGGAGTTATTTACGGAATCAAATAGATCTTCTGTGTTATCCTTCTTGGCTTGTGTGTAATCTGAGTCAGAAATTTTTTGTTGCTTTGTTGGATGGCTTTCCGAGTTAGTTTCAGAATTTTTCGCTGGGACTGCATGCATGGTTGCTGACGAAAACAAAAGCTTCTGAGTTTGGGTTGTATTTATCAAACTCCTTCGCTGCTTTACTTTGGAAGGTGCTATGGACATTGACATTTCTTTCAACAAACCATCTACTCTTTGGAGGGGGACACCGGCTCTGCCACAAAGGACATTCCTTGAGAGTCAGTAATTTGGACCGAGTCTGAAACAAAACCCGCATAGTTGGAGTTTGATTTGTTACCGTTTTACTTTGGGAAATTGCCAAAAATAGTCTAAAAATGGGATAGAAAATGAAAAATAGGATTGATTTTGAAAAAGTTGAGA
>JBBPDI010000015.1:14015674-14034131 GCA_037974545.1 Cucumis variabilis | reverse complement strand
CTTTTCTTTTGTCTTTACTTAATAATTACTAATAATATATTATATATTTACATATACATATATGCTTAATTTTCCTTCTCCTTTTATTCCTTTCACATAAAAGAATAATTTAAAATAGAATAGGCTAATGAAATATCGGGTTTACAAGCAAAATGTAGTCACAAGGGTAAAATGATTTTTTTATCGAGCTTAGATTACGAATAACCTGTGGAGGATTAACTTACTGATCATGGCTATATAAAATGGACTCAAATATAACTATAGTGAGAGAAGTGTGTAACTACAAGACTTTAGTGGAATGACCCGTTAGTTAACAAATGTTGATTAGTTCGATCTAAAAGACTTTAACCAATTAATCTCAGATTATTGGAGCCCATGATCTATAGTTTCATTAGGTTCCCTTGCTAGCTCATATGGAATTATCGTAGAACAATATGTTAGAATAATTCGAATTGTTCGAATTATGTAAAGAGAGAAGAATCAATGAATATATGTTATATAGCCATAGGTTATAAGTTTGAGATAAATCTTTATGTTTAAATGTGATTTAAATATTAAAAATATGAATACGGATTCATATTCGAAAACTTGAAATTGATAGAAATGGTCAAAGTTGTAAAAAGACAAAATGTTGACTTTTGACTTTGAAAAATCACACTTTGACTGGCTTATATTCAAATGTAATTTGAATTTTAGAAAATTGAATGTGGATTCATGCTCGGGAGATCTGAATTAGTTAAGACTGACAAAATGGAAAAAAGTAAAAATGTTAGCTTTTGACCTAAAAAGTCAAAGTTTGACTTTGACTTAATTGGTCAAATGACCATATTGTCCGTGGACTAAATTTAGTGGGAAAATATAACATTTTGTTGTATAATCTCACTTACACTTAGTGGGACAAGTGGTTACATTAGATGTAAGTACATTACCCATTAAGATTAAGTGGAGAATGAGGTGTTGATCAAAGGAGAAGTTTTTTTCATGCATTTTGCATGTAGATTTTTTTAAAAAATTAGTTTTAAAATTCATTTGAAAACTTTTGATAATTTTAGAAATTATTCAATTTTTCAACAAATTGTCTCATCACTCTCTTAACCAAAAGTTGGTTTCTTCCTCCAAATTTCATGTCTCTCTCAATTTGCTTAACCTTACGGGTCCCACAATCCAATTCTTAGTCCGGAGAATAGCAGGCAAACTCTAGTGGTGGTCTCCGATTCAAGTTTGCAAGGAGATTACCAAAAACAGGAAGCTATGAGAGTAAATTTTCTTCTAACTCTAATTTTATTTCTAATGACTCTAATAAATTTACTAACACTTTGCAACAACAAATTAAGCCACAAACCCAGGTCAATTACAATAATTAAAAGAAAAATAAGCTTAATTTAATTCCCAAAACTACTAATCCAATTTAGACCGTTTGGGCTTTATACTCGAACTGTTTTTGTCTCTACAATAAAGTTAAAGTGGACACTAGATAGCCTTAACCTTAGTTTATTGGATTCAAGATTATAGTATTCTATTTTCACTAATAAGTACTCAATAGCCATTTTATTGAATAGATCAATGTAATTTAAACTACAAACTACGAGTTTAGGACATAAATTCCAACAATTAGATGAGAGAACAAAATGGATGTTGTAGATGTTTTGTTTTGTTTTTTTGTTTTTAAAGAAGAGATGAAGGCTAAGAGAAGTAGTGTAACGCCCCAACTCCTTATACTGAACTGGAGTCATTACCAGTAAAACAAATAAAAACTTTTTATTTAAAATAAAAGAAAATGCTAAATTTTAAGAAAACATTTCAAATATTCATTTAAAATCAATCAACGGAAAGACAAATATGTGAAGAAAAATAATAAATAAATATATCATTTAAAATACTAGTTCGGGCCCTCTTTAAAAGTAAAAAAGAATATCTAAAAGTAAACCTGAGTTCTAAAATAATTTTTGAAAATTTAATACTGACAATAATAAATGTGGAATAAAACATATGTTGTCCCTCTATGGTGAACCACGGTTTCTTCTGGTCATTCACCATCTTGCCTTCACTTTTACCTTAGCCTATAAAATTAAACATAGAGAAAGGGTGAATATAACTTATACTCAGTAAGGGACCCACTATTAGTCCCACTAGATGTTTGTTAAATTCCTATTAGAGTTCTGTAAGAAGGTGCCGCTTAACTATTGTGTCCCGAAGGCACACTATCCAATGATCTTCTAGGGACACATCTGGGCTATCGGTTATCCCGAAGGAAACACCTAAAGGAGAGTCAGGCTGTAAGTGATCCTGTCGAATCACACATAAAAACTGGTCACACAGGCATAAATAGGTGGTGATCCCAAGGGACACCCATATGGTACGACTCAAACAGTAAATCTAACATAACATCATAGCCTATATAAATATATCGTGTTATAAGTATCATAACTCAATCAAGCATAACTCAATCATAACATGTTTAATCATAGCATGCCTCACGATCATAAGTCTCAGTCAAACATGTCTCTTTCAACTACATTAGTACATGATACAACTATGCATACAGGATATGCATGCAACTTTAATGTAGGGATCCAATAGGAAAATTCTTTACTTGGAGATTATTCCAGCTTTCCAACAAGCAAATCTAAGAGTTGGTGTTGAATTCCAATTCAACCTTCGATGGATAAATTCCATAATTTGAATCTTTCAAATTAGCCAACCAAACTAAAACTGAATGCGGCTCGATTAGAAGAGGCTTCGACTTGCGTCTTGGGACTCGTGGCTCACGTTCGACTGGGCATAAAGGAGTGGCTCGTGAAACAGCTTAGGTCTAAAACACGGCTCATGCTTACAGCTTGGTGGAGATGGTAGCGGCTTGCTCTCGACTCGGTGAGGAAGAGCGAACATGCAACTTACAAAGTAACAGAAGACTGGCTCGAAGTGTTACACATGTGTAGCTTGGAGACGTGAAGGAATGGTACGAACGACGGGGATGCGTGTGCAAGCGACTCAGCTTTGAATAAAGGCTTCACGTGGCTTAGTTACGACGGTTGGTTGGATGGAGTTTTCTCGACTTCGTTTGATGATGGGAGCGGTGACTTGAAGCGTGACTGTCGGTGATGGACGGAGATGGTGAAGGAGGCAGCAGCTAGGGTTTGTGAGTGAAGAGGAATGGGGAGGAAAATGAAGTGCACGTTTCTCGAGCTAGGTTTTTAATATAACAATAATAATATTCTTATTAATAACAATTATTATATCTTCTCTTTTCTCTTCCTATTTCTTTTTCAAAATAATAACTAAAATTAATTTATTCTCCCTCCCCATTAAACATCTACCATCAAATCACTTTTTCCTTTTTATTTTCCCCAAAATAACTCCAACTCTTTCCTTTTTCTCTTCCCTTTTCAGTTAATTTCTCCTCTCCCTTCATGAATAACCCAATTAAATCATTTCCACTAACTTCTCAAAATATAATATCTTTTCAAAATAATTATATTTTTCATAATATAATTATTTTTCTTTCCCTCCAAATATTTTTCCTTAAAATACTAATAATTTACAATTATTTCTCTTTAATAATTATATTACCATCATAATATAATTATTTTTAACATTCTATAACTTTATATGTGTGCGTGTGTGTGAACAACCAATATCCTTAAATCTCTCCAAATTTAAATATCTACATCATTCAACCTTTATCAAAACCATACAATATAACTAAATTCAAAATTTAATAATTACTTAAATATTCTTTCCATAAATATTTAATTAATCCTAATCTCCACAAACATAGAATCCTCACCTAAAACTCAATTCACCCCAAAATAATTCTACCATTAATAATTTAACCAAGTTAATCTAATTTAAAATTTGTCTTATTTTTGGGGCGTTACAAGTGGTGACTATGAAAGTTAGAGGTTTGGATGAAGAAGAGGGGATGAAGGTTTTAAAAATCTACACGGTTTTTTTTTTATGGCTTTACCTTTGTGTTATTGTTTCCATGGATGAAGAATAAGAGATTATTTAAAGCCAAAATTATTTTTTTTCAAATGTCTAATAATTCAAAATGGTGGGATTTTTTAAATTTGAAACAATGTCATCTTTGGCCTAAACCTCAGAACGGTATGGAGCCTTTTTTCAACAAAAACAATTTAAAAAGTTGTCACATTTAGTATTTCTCCACCCATCTTAGTTTTTTGTAGAAGAAAACCGAACCAGTCGATCAAGAAGGTTGCCTAGAAAGATTGGCCAAATCTATTAATATAAAGAAAAGTTACATAGTTGGAAGGCTAGAGAGAAGGCTAACACAACCTAATATAACAAAGCTCTATAGTTAAAAGAAATTAAACCAGGGTCATTATTTACCAGTAGTATAACGATTAGACCAAACTCCTATCAGATTTCCCACATTTTCCCAAAGGTTTACAATAGATTTGGATTTTTCCCTAGAAAATCTATTGTTTCTTTCCAACCACATGGTCCAAAGGAGAGCAGCAACTACATTGAATCATATGACATTCCTTCTATTTTCTTGTTTCAGCCTGCTTAAAGATGTTCTTCTGGAGTCAGTGTTATCTTTTTTTATATTTCCTCTGATTGATCTCATGAGCTTGTCCGAGAGAATTTTTGTAATCTTACACTCTAGGAGTAGGTGGTTGAAATCCTCGTTATTGGATTAACAAAGCACACATTTATTTGGGCTGAGATATAAAGATAGAAATTTTCTTTGATGACATCCATGGTATTTATTTTACTGTAGAAGACAGTCTACAAGAAAATTTTACATTTATTTGGCACAGCAAAAGAACATAAGTTTTCAAAAATTTGGAGATTGCCTTGATAAGTGGAATGTTGATCTTCATGAAGTGCCTTTTCAACTGAGGCAATTGTAAAACATTTATTTCCACTTAAGCTCCATGTTGGTGTGCATTTTCCCTTGTGTGGATTGAGAGTTGGAAGAAGGGGTTTAATATTGTTTCATAAGGATACCTCCTTATCATTCAATGATCTTCTTTGCTGGAGGTTCCAAATTTGAGAGTTGGAGTCCCAAACTTCTTTAATTAAAGCGTTTTTTTATTGGCAAAGGATAAAAAGTCTCAAAAAAGAAGCTGAAATGGGACTTTTTTCATTCCATTTTCCATGCCAGAAGGATATATAGTCTCTATTATTAACTTCCCAATTATTGTTGATCTCGATCAATCGCATTATAGACATCCAAGAGGCCCTCAAACTACAATGATTACCTTTTAAAGGAAGATCCCTTACATGAGTGTCTTTGTATTTAGTACTGATGATTTGTCTCCACAAAGCATTAGATTCTGTATGGTAACGCCATAGCCATTTACATAAAAGAGTGATGTTAGTGTTTTTTAGCTTTGATAAACCCAATCCACCTTTGTCCTTTGGGCTTGTAACTATGTCTCATCTTACAAGGTGTGTGGTGTAGAGCTTGGGTTGTCAGCATTTAAATCCCAAAGAAAATTCCTCCAAATTTTTTCACTTTGCTTATAAATAGTCGTGGGAGATTTAAAAACAGAAAGTTGATATGTGAGAAGACTGGAGAGACTAGCCTGGAGGAGAGCTAGTTTGCTACCTTTTGAAAGTTAGGAGTATTTCCACATGCTGAGCTTTTTTTAAATTTTGACTTTGATATTTTCCCCAGAATTTTGGCTTGCCACCAAGAGGAGCACCAAGATAGTTATTGGAAGAGTTTGTGCTTTTAGGTTCCATTGGATAGCCACTGTGGAAAAGCGAGTTTCTGAAACATTGATAGGACTAAGGTGGATTTGTTGCGGTTTATGGAGTGATCTGAAGCTGATTTGAAAAAATTTAAAGCAAACCTTAAGTTTGAAATGGTAGCATCATTGTTGTTTCTTTTTCTATCATTTATTTGACTTTTCCTCTTCATGTTGTTACTTCAGTTATTAGCTTGAGCATTAACATAAGATATCAAGTAATTAATTGTGACTTATTTTTCTTAAAGCATATGTAATCGGAATGTTGTTTTGAACACATGTCTCGATATAAATCATCATTTTCGTTGTTTTTTTCACAAATCCATTCACCACATTCTTTGTACTCAACAACCTATCGATTCACATCAAATATAATTTGTGTCAAATGAACCATCACGGTAGGACCACACACACTCCTTTGACTAGATGCCTCTATAATACTATTTGTTTGAGCTACATCCTTGTAGCCTCCAACTGAGAGGTGGTCATCACTATAAAATTCATTAGTACCTAACCTATCATGTAAATAAACATTATTATAGTGCTAACAACATTCATAAATAATAAGCAAAAGAATAACAAAATTTACCAACTAATGTTCCTTTTCATTTACTATTCAAATACCATTACAATCAATTCACATGTAGTTTGAATTATCTTCATTATTCATTTCCTTAAATGCTTTATAGAAACATTGTTAGAACGGATACAATTTCAACTTATATCCCCTAGCTCATCGTCATTAATATGATCCTTGTATTCTCGATTGGTTGGATTCAACACAACATGCCATTGAGAATCACTTGGATCTTCGATAAAAAGGAATACTTGTTTTGCTTGTGATACTAGGATAAAAGAATCTACCTCGTGACCAATACGTTTAAGATTAAATATAAATCCAACTCATCTGTTCTAACACCACTAACACTATCAACCCAATTACATTTAAACATTACAATTTTAAAGTTAATGTAGTTCAACTCTCAAATCTCTTAGATCACACCATAAAATGACATGTTTGTCACTATAGAATGTTTATCCTTTGCATTAGATTTTTGCATTGTATTCGCTACTAAACATACACCACTATTTTGCACTTTACGAATACCATCACAATACTCTATATTGTGATGAATACCATTAATAATATAACTAGAGTAAGTTATCACACTAGATCAAGAACCATGTGATATCCATCTCAATGTATCATATATTATGTTGTTTGGTAACTCAAGTTCTGTAACAACCTAAAAATCATAGTCATGGAAATATAAATTAGCAAGACTTTTTTAAAAAAGTAACTAAAACAAGATAATTGAACATCATCAGACACAAACTTAACCACATATCCAAGAAATAAAACATTGATTGTGCTTATCTTGTAGCCATTTTAGATGTTTTGCCTCTAATAAATACATTTTTATTAAATGATTCATATGTTTTCTACAAAGTAATTGTATTAACTCATGATAGTTAGAGATATCTTAATTGGTATAATATAATTAATAAATAAAGTCAATATTTAAAGTCAACATACTCTATGTAAGGTTAAACATCATCTGTTTTTTCTAACATATACAAATGAGCCTACATTAGTTGTTCTTTTTCAAGCCTCGTGTGAGAAGTTGCAGATGAGGGTTATCAATATCATCATTTTGATCTCGTTCTTTAGCCTTCCCATGTCCAATTGACATGTTATCTTGACAAAATTTTGTACAAAATTCTATAGTTTCCTCAACAATATACTCCTTAGCAATAGGTCCCTCAGGTTTATTTCGATTTCGAACATATCCCTTAAGAACTTTCATGTAACATTTGAAAGGATATATCCATATAAAATACACAGGGCCACTCAAACGAGCTTCTTTGACTACATGTGTGGTTAAATGAATCATTATTGTGATGAATTATGGAAGAAAATATTTCTTAAACAGATACAATATTACTGTAAACTATTGTTTCAAAACACTTAGTTGTGCGACATCTACAACCTTACTACATATAGTGTTAAAAAAACAAACAGAATCATGTGATTGCATTTCCACAAGTTTAGATAGTGCAGCACGAAGTACAACCAAAAGCAATTGTTGAATGAACACATGATAATCATGAGACTTTAACCCAGTAAGTTTTAGAGTGTTGATTGACACTAGCTTTTTTATGTTTAAGGCATACTCTTCTGGAACTTCCATTTTCGACAATAATTGGAAAACTGTGAGTTTCTCGCTTTTTTTAACGTTTAACGAGATAAAGTTATGTATGTTCGATTCTCCGTCAGCTTTGGTGCCAACTCAAGGTGAATGCTTACTTGTTCTAATTAACGAAGGAACTGTAGTCCATCTTTTGTCTTACCAGAAATGTCAAGCAATGTACCCAACAAGTTCTTACATACATTCTTCTTATTGTGCATAACATCTAAGCAAGGTTGAACGTGAAGTTTCTTCCAATATTCAAGTTTAAAAAATATGAATTTTTTCTTCCAACAACTATGTGAAAAACCTACTGATCTCTTTCTAATACTTGATGAATTGCCACCGTTAGAAAAATCATTATTGATAAACATTTTAAAAATACTCTCTTGACAATGATTGTAGAGCAATAAGCTCGTTTTCGTTATTGAAAACTTTTTTTGTTTTCTAAATGGATGATTAAGTGGCAAAAAATTTCAATGTCCAAGATATGTCATCTTCTTTTCAAATGTAAATGTATAGCAAATGTGTTTTTGCCACATATATGACATATACAATATCCTTTGACAATGCAACCCGTCAAATTACCATATGCATGAAAGTCATTAATAAACCACAATAATATTGCTTTTAACATGAAAACCTCATTTTGATATATCATAACAAGGGACACTACCATTCCATAGTATAGATTATTAAAGGAGCTAAATATATAACTATATTGTACCTTGATTGGTTTGCCCCAAAAATTAATATTGTTAACATAAAAAATTACGTCTCATACATAACTATGGTGGGAGATTGTATGTCATCAATATCATAGGCCAATAACTATATTTACTATTCATCTCACTATGAGGATTAATTCCATCATTTGATAAAGCAAGACGAAGGCTCCTTTCCTCACTTTCAAAATCAGGACATAAATAATCAATCAATTTTCAAAATGGACTTTTAGCTGGATGGCGTAGATCTCCTTCAAACAATCTTTCGTTTGCATGCCATGTTAAATTATTTGAACGTATTTAACTATTGAACATCCTATGAAATCGTGGAATTGGTGGAATATATCAAGCAACTTTAGCAGGCCCTTCTTTTTATATTTTAGATGAGTTTTTACGCTCCTTCCACCTCGACTCATTACAGCAAGGACAATTAGATACATAAAGAAATTCTTTTCTGGATAGGTATTCTGTCACACCCCACCTCAAAGGCGCTTCTCGCAACCAAATGGACATGTGCTGTCTAGATCTTTATTGCGTATTTATCACGAGGTAACATGCTTATAGTCAAACTTTCTTTAGACAAGGAAGCGTAATACAACCACTTAAATTTCTTACTAACATATCCTTGACACTGAGTTCTTTTTTATTTTTCATCCACTTATGTGATAGACACAAATAGTACTGTGAAATGAGTATGAAAACTTCTCTTAACACTTTTATAGGGTTTGAAAATTATAAATATAATTCTTAAAATTCTCTTCACACTGATACTTGGCTACCGCTTGACTATCGCCTATTTTCTTCCTCACCCGTTGCCAATGCTGCTTCTTGAGGCGGGTACTTAGACATGTAAATGTGACACTTCCTCCTCTACCTAGGTTGTCCAACTACCTCTCTTAGCGTACTTCGATAGGGCTCTCTTGCTCACTGGATTAATCCTTCACTAACCTGGATATTGCACTTGTCTGTCTTCTGAGTCGGGCCATCCACACAAAGGAGTACTTCACTTACCAACCGACTCCTCAAGCGTAATAGAAATTCCCACGATCAACGCACCATGTAAGACTAGAGAGACACTATGTCTTCCTTTTTTACCTTACCTATACAGCCTCATAACTAACCTTCGCATGGCCTCAACATCTAACAACCTGAGGAGGGGAAATACTTAAAACATAAGTTAAATGGTCCTAGTGAGTAAGAGTTTTGGAAAACCTTTTTGGGTTAACCATCGTAGAAACAATAAGTTCAAATAACAACATATAAATCTCATCATATAAGCCACAAATAATTCAATCATCAATACGACAAGTGCTACAAGCCCCACGTGCTCAAATCATCTAGCAATTTAATGAGTAATGGTTGACAAACAGTACGACCATTTGTATCACAATTTATACTCATTATCATGACCAGGGATTCTCCCTTAACTCGAACATGGAATTCGATCTCAACCAGCGTCACGCGAGTTACCCAAGATTACCATCAGGGTTGAAGGGATTAAAACCCTAGGTAGCCGAAGATTTTACAGAACCATACCTCAATTTAATTTGAAAATCTCACAATACAAACACGTTGGCAATATTTAAAAATAAAATTTTAAGAGGCTAAGCATGCTTTTAAATTAAAAGATACCGAGAATAAAAAACTTATATAGTTTGACGCCTCTGAATCTACAAAAACTCCAAATTGGGACACCATTCATAGGAGACCTTTCTATCCTCTAAGATGAGAATGGTTTGTGAGAACCAATTGGGATGGAAAAATGTTTAGAGAGAAACTATTCTTTGCCGAGGGCAAAAGCATTGGCTTAAAGAAAAACTATTTTCTTGTGTATATTTATAACTCCCTTTCCTTGAGGGAGTAGGAGAGAATGATGGAATTCTATTAATTCAAAAAATATTAAATTAATAGAAATTTCAAATCAACTAATTAATTAATCAGTTAATAATTAATTAAATCATATTTAATTAATATTTCATTTAAATCATATTTCATGAATATCTCTCCAATATCTTATAATTTTAAATTTAGTTAAATCAAATTAAATTAAACTATTAATTAAGTCTCCAATTAATGAATTGTTAAATTAAATATCTTATATTTCATTTAATTCAAATTTGAATCATATTCAAATATAAATTTCTCTCATAATCACTAAAGACTCATAGATGAACTCTTCTCATTGTAGATATATTTCTGTGTCCTTGGATATAGACCAATAACAGTAAGTTAGTCATTCACGAGTGTTCGTAACACCAGCTGGGTCAAATTATTGTTTTACCTTTGGGTTACCTCTACTCCTTAAATACCAATACTTCTCTAATGAAAATTTTTTTTTATGGTCCAACCAATAAACAGAAACTCCTCTCATGCCATAGAGAGGGTAGGGCTCTTTTGTTTAAGTCCTGGCGACACCATTTAAGGGAACACTCATCTACTTACTCTAAAGTGGGGAATGAGTGAATTCCTTCTTGTATAATTATGTTTCTAACTCCTCACTCGGTGTTGTCCCCAAAATAATAAGCATATTAAGTCAGAAATCTAGCCATTCTCACCCATACAAATCAAATAACAATCTCTCGCTAACAGAAATTCATAATACACTCAGGATTAAGACTAAGTTACCTAGGTCATCCTAATGAAATAGAAATCTAACTAGTCAACGGAGTTACATCCAATTGTTACTATTTTGTGATTTGGTCTTATGCAAACACATTGCATAGGATACCATCACTCGCATGTCACATACATGAACGTGTTGGATCATTGCATTTGTATCAAATAAAAAATGAGTCATATCTATAGTGTTACTAGGATAAGGTACCCAGTCTTATCCCTATACTATAGACCTTTTAAGTTGATCTCGAACATTGATCCCTGTATGTCTCTATATACTGTTCAAGACTCATCAAACAACTTAGAATGCTAGTTTTATTGGATTTGGGTTATTAAGACAAAACTAATAATATAATCAATAACATTTATTGAAATTATAATAATAACACATTATTAATTAATAACGATCAATGAATTATATTTACTATTTATGAGTTTTAAGACATAAATCCCTTCAAGCGCCTCATCATATCCATCTTTCTCATATCTGGGTTTCACATTCATCACACGTCACATTATAACCTCGTTTAGACTTAGGATTCTCCCATTATCTAGACTTGGGATTCTCAATCAACCAATATCATGCGAGTTACCTGGGATTTCCACCAATGTCTTGTGATGGGTCTCACTCCCCCTTGATATATAACCATTTCAATAGCAAATAGAACGATTAGTTTTTAGCTTACCTCCCTTAGATAATATTTTAGTAACATGCATATTACACAAGTACCAACGAAAGAATACAGTCATCAAAGAAATACCTTGTCCATGTATTGATATTTCGAACATCTCATTAATTATTCACATAAGTCATTCTTAAAATCCTTCCTTTACTGAGGGGAGTTTCATAGATATTCTAGTTAGAAAAGACATCAAAACAAACATTTACTATAAAGATACTTGTTTTGTTTGGCACGAACATTCACAACACAAATTTATACTCGTAAACAAGTAAGAGAAAAGACCTAATGATAAATGACACGCTAGAATAAACATTGAAACCTTATTTTATCACTCACTCGTATACTTTGGTCTCAACGTCTTCCTTCTCCGCTTCTGGATTCCTCTTCTCGCCTAGCGGTTCCCTTGATCAGTTGTTAAGTATACCGAGTCTCTCCTTCCCCATTTTATCTGGAGATTTAACTTTTTTCGAAGAAAAAATCTCTTTTCCTTTTGGTCCTTGACACCTTTTATACTGACCTCTCACATCCAAGGATCGCTTCTGAAGGGATAAAAAGCCCTTAGCAACGAAAGATTTTAAGGAACCATTCCTAAATTTAATTTTGGAATCCCAAAATACCAGTACGTTGGCAATATTTAGAATCAAAATTCTAAATAAAAAACTAAACATCATTTAAATTAAAATATAAAGAGAACTTACTCTTGTTGACATGTCTGAATCTACAATCCACCGAATTTGGGACACCACCCGTCGGAGACCTTTCTATCCTCTGGAATGAGATTGGTTTGTAAGAACCAATTGGAATGGGAAAAGGTTTAAAGAAAAACTATTTTTACATAAAAGCAAAATCATTAGTTTTTATTCATTGATTAATTAAGAAAAATTGTTTTTCTTCTTCATATTTATAACTCACTTTCTTTCATGAATCATATCCAAAATTAAATTTATATAATAAAGTTTGATTAACATATAAACTTTCTATTATAATGTGTCACTATACATTATACTAATTCTCAAATTACAACCAATATAAACAAATCTCATTACCCTTTACGAGCTAGAAAGGGGACCTAATGAACTTACAGATAAGAAGCTACAACAATATAAGATTAATTGGTTAAACTCATTAACCACATTAATCAATATTCGTTAACTGTGTGTACACTCCACTAAAGACTCATAGCTAAACTCTTCTAACTATAGATATATTTTTGTCTTCACGGATATAGACCAATAACAGTAAGTTAGTCATTCACGAGTGTTCGCAACACCAGTTAGATCAAATTACCATTTTACCCCTAGTTTACCTCTAATCCTTAAATACCAGTGCTCCTATAATGAACAATCTGTTTATGGTCCAACCAATAAACAAAAACCTTTCTCGTGCCATAGGGAGGGTAGGCCCTTTGTTTCTATTCGGAGAAATTATTTAAGGGAACACTCATCAACTTACCCTAAAGTAAGGAAGGAGTGAATTCCATCTTGTGTAATTATGTTTCCAACTCTCCGCTCGATCTCGTCCCCAAAATGATAAGCATATTAAGTCGGCGATCTAGTCACTCTCACCCATACAAATCAAAGGATAATCTCTCACGAACAGAGTTTATAATACCTAGGTCATCCTAGTGAAATAGAAATCTAACTAGTTAATGGAGTTACATATAGTGATTACTATTTTGTGGTCTGATCTTATGCAAACTGATTACATAGGATGCCCTCACTCACATATCACCTACACAAATGTGTTGGATCATTGCCTTTGTATCAAATACAAAGTCAATCGTATCCATAATGTTATCAGGATAAGGTACCCAACCTTATCCCTATACAATAGACCCTTTAAGCTGATCTCGAACATTGATCCATGTATATCTCTACATACTGTTCAAGACACATCAAACAGCGTAGGATGTTAGTTTATTGGATTTTAGTTATTAAGACAAAACTAATAACATAATCAATATTATTTATTGAAATTACAATAATAACACTTTATTAATACCAACCAATACATTATATTTACAATCTACGAGTTTTAGGATATAAATCTCAATAGCTTCATTTCTTTAAGCATGTCTCCTCGCCGATTCGCCAAGCCATGCAATCAACCCAAACTTGACTCATAGTCTAAAATAAGCGGAAATTGAACATCCACTTGAGACGCCAACCTTATTTGCTTGAAAAGTCAAACTTCTTTAAATCGCTTGACTCTTTTTATCACCTCGAAAAGTTACAAACATTTATTTTTCTTCATAGGGTCGTCTAGTCTTGTCAAGAGGACTTCTAGGACTTCCCTAGGCACAAGTCCTTCTCACATTATTGTATCAAACACCTAACTCTCGACATCCAATATAGGGCTCTTCTCGCCACTCATCCTTATCGTGTCGCTTTAATATGCGCGATTTAACTTAGGCAGGTATTTCTCTTCGCATCACCTTTTCTTCCTTTTGTGTGTTTCCTCCACGGACGCACTACACTCTTATCCTAATGATTCCTCTACAATGATTTTCCTCAACTTGACTTCATTTCTTTGGGTCAGGTCGCTACGCATACTCCTTTTGCGAATTATGTTCCACGATTAAGATTTTCTTTGTTTAGTATCACTGTTGCGGGGTCTTTTTCACGTTGGTGGTACACAATTGAGGCCTTACACAATAGTCGTTAGGACATCCATGAATCTTCTCATGCGCCATTCCTAAAGTAACTCAAAAAATTTTACATCATACGTTGATGTTGTCAATTCATTATTTTCAGGTAGTATACTTTTCAACAAACTCAAAGGCTCTTTATAGCTAGTATCGTTCCACTCGAATTTTACTTTTTAGTGATACAATTTGACTAGTGTACCCAGCTTGGTCAAGTTTTCACAACCTGGATATAGCTTCTGTAAGTAACTTTTTAAATTTTTTGGGATCATCTACACTATTTTGTTTTGCCGCTTCAACCATTTTCAACCATATTGTCATCAAAATTATCATCCAAAAATGGTTTCTTAGAATTGTAGTCTACGTCAGAATCTAAATTTGTTGGACAATACTTAGTAAAGTTTTCATAATGCCAAATCCAATTGTCCTACTTTGGTTAATACATAGATTAATAAGTGGTTTCTGACTTTATTAATATTAAGTGTTTTGCAATTTTCACACCTAATACATGGACATGACATAGAAGTTCTACCACTTGAACTGTTTTTTATGCAAACTCAATAAAACGAACAACACATTCTTCATATTCCTTAGATAATCTATCTTTCATCATCCATGATATATCCATTGGGTTATAACCTAATTAAATGAAATTAATTAGACAAATCACCTTAACAAAATCAAATAACAAAATTTCTAAGTGACTATCATAACTGCAGGATAGTCACTCAATGCATCACCAAAGTAATCACCAAAGTAAGCATCATGTAAGCATATAAAACCAACAAATTTAATAGCAAAAACTTTCTCAAATCTTATACCCATGAATCGAATCCTAAATTTTGGGCTCCAAAGCGCAAAGTAATCAAAGTTTTATACCCTTTAACCAAAATAGTTCATCGTTGAAACAAATAATTTTTTAACTTTTGGAAGTATACAATTATCTAGAAATATCATAACTGAAAAAGTTGAGTGGAAGAGAAAAAAGGTGAATAGAGACACACTGGCACCACCCTTTACATTCTTATATTCTTGGCCTTTTCTTCCCATTAAAGTAAGCTTCTGAAACCTTTATTTTCATTACTTTGTTTTGTTTACTGGATTTCATTTGAAGTTTTTTTGCAGCTTAATGAGCTTTTACACAAGAATCGTTAAAACCCTATAAAGGGTTTTCAAGAAATCAGTGGAAATAACAGCTACCTTATACAGATATGGATCCATGGAGATTTAGGAGCTTTATTACAAGGAACTATGAGAATAATAATAATATTGGAAAAATACCAACACACTCAAATGATGTGAGAATTCACTAAGTTGTGACGCACTTAAATAGGAGAAAACATACGGGGCGACTATATGTTTCTGTGTGTGTCTGTGTGTGTGTTTGTATATATATAATTCACTAAGTTGTGACGCACTTAGAGAGGAGAAAACATATGGGGGGACTATGTTTCTATGTGTGTGTACATATATATATATTTCCTAAACTTGTACTAGATTTTTCCATCGTAAAATTACAAAATTTAGTTATTTCTTTTTCTAATTTTTTTTTTTCCAAAACATCAGTATACTATAAGAGAACAAGAATGTTTTACAAGCAAAACACGATATTAGGTATGTAAAGGGTAAAGAGGAATTTGGTCCCTATTTTAGTTTTTTACTTGGGCATGAACAAGACAAGAATATATGTGTTACTTTCATTTATACATCAACATCTTACGGTAAAGTTCTATGAAACATGAATGTGCTCCAACTTTAACTTGAAACACAAGTGAAAGAGAATTTAAAGCCTAGTTAAGTTGATGTACTAGATGACTTTTTTTTTGTTTAAAGTCATTACAAAGCGTATAAAACACCACTCCCGCTTATGCCTTAAACTACTAATTGATTCGTTTTTACTCATCTTCTTCATCAATTGGTTCATTTTTTTGCTGCTTAACATATTTTCTTGTTTTTTCTTGAGTTTTTAGTTTTATCGTTGTAGCTTTGTAACATGTCTTTTGGGACTTTTCTTGTTTTTCTTGTCTTTTTTCTTTTACAGGCATAGCCTCTGGGTGTGTTTATCCTTCCAGTCCCAGGTACCCATTTCAATTTCTTCCCTCCCTTTCAGTTCTTTAAAAATTCATCTCACATTCAACTTTTTAGATTGTGCTTTTTCGTTCAACAATGTTCAATGGACAGTGGGCTTGAGATTGAAGATGATGAAATTCAAAATCTCCAAGAACATGACTAGAAATCGAAATTCACCATATAGAACTTGATGAAACAATGGAAGAAGGGTACCTCGAGGAAAATGACAAAAGCAAAGGGAATATTCAACCCAGTTCGAGCGTAGGAGTTTCAACTAATTAGACGGTGGAGTTTGAAGAACGAGCAATTCAAAAGGGAGGTTGAGATAGAAATTCAAGAAGCGACGAAGTTTGAAGATCGTACAGTTCACGGTGGAGTTTCAAGGAATTCGAGAAATTCAAAGGGGAGGATGAGCTAGCGATCCAGGCGGCAGCAGAGTTTCTGCAACTTTTGTGAGAAATTTCGTTAAGCGGCGGAAACGATTTTTCGTGCAAATTTTTTGTTGACAGGTAAGTGTTTGACATAATAGTGCAAAAATGTGTTTAAGCGACAAGTCCAATTATTCTTTTTGATAGGCCTTGCCCATAATCTTGGTTTGGGCTTTGGCTATGAAGAAAGCCTAAACCCATCAAAAAATTTTAAACCCATCAACATATCCAAAAATAAATATATTAAATTTTTTTTTTCAATAATGACCATAGGTCTCACCTATAAAGAAAACTTAGATAACTTAATGGATATTGTCAGTCAACTATATATTATCTTAGATATTTATTGTCTATCGAGAAATAGTTTTCTTGGCATTGTAGATCATCAACGAAATTAAAGGAATCTTGTCTATTAAAAATTCATATTATTTTACATTTTTTTTATTTTTTCAACAAAATAATGAGACTTTTCTTGACATACATGACCGTGAAGATAAATATTATTTTATCTAGAAAAATTTGCCATGATCATCAAGAAATCAAAATTTGCGTGTGTCAAGAAATGTCAAATTTGTAGTAGTGGCTATCAGCTTTTAAATGTTGTGGCTAGACCATTTTTCTTCTTACAAATAAGTAATGCTTCAATACTCCAATAGGTTCTTGCAAGACTTAATAGGAAAACAAACGGTTACCATACAGTTCACAGTACACATAAACATTGTCTATAATAGAGGTACAATATGTGTGCTTACCTTTAAATTAGTTGTCATAGTCATCGATCTTTCCAAAAAAAATTGATGTCATAATGCACACCAAAAATTATGAGTACCTACAATGTTGATTGAGTGGTGGTTTTAGTTACAAAACACTATCTTACTATCTACACAACCCAAAACATACACGATAACTATTTCAACTTAAACGATACCACACACGCAAATAATGAAGATATATATCATTATTATTATTACCTTTCCAATTCTTTTTTCCTCCAATTATTTTCTTTCTCATTAGATAAATTTCTCTTCCACACTAAGTGTAATAAGATAACACCAAACAAAATTTAAATCTTTAAATAATAAGGCAATTTAATTAAAATAAAATACCTTAATATTCGAGGTGTTACAATTTATAAATCAACAACTTCCTTTGTCTCTTTGTCAGGAATTTGTCCCTTATGGTTTGTACGAGCTTGTTTCTATACTATGGACAGATCAATTGGATCTGACGAAGATGATTTCTATTTAAAGTTCATACATGACAAATTTATTGAAAGTAAAAAATGCATAAACTCGTAATTCACTCCAAAAAATCTCAACTATACCTTTCCAATTCCATTCTCTCTCTCTTATTCTCCTATTTTCTTCACTAATTTGGGTCCC
>JBBPDI010000015.1:13836405-13848771 GCA_037974545.1 Cucumis variabilis | reverse complement strand
GTGTGGAGCGCAAAACTTCATCGTCGACCGATGGACTGGAACGGATGTTGCTTGTCGTCGGTCGAAAAACGAAAACGGAAAAGGAGAAGGTGTGTTTGCCGACGGCTATAGCTAGGGAAGGAAGAAGAAGCAAAAAAATTAAGGGGGGAGGGTTGATCGCGCGAGGAAGAAAAGGAGGATTCTATTTTTTTTTACTTTCATTTTTTTAAAAAAATATAATAATAATAATTATAATTATAATAATAATAATTATAATTATAATATTTCTTATATATTTAAATCCTTAATACCTTTCTTTCCCAACAACTTAAAATCTTTAAACCAAGACGATTTGATATAGTTAAAAGTATGATAAAATATATTACCTTAAAATTTCGGGGTGTTACACTAATAAATATCTAGTTACTCTTGTCGAACTGATTATAGCTCATCAATTGTCATATGAATTTGTCAGTAACCACGAGATTTATAGTTTGAATCCTCTATCTCAATTCTACTTAAAGATAATCAATAATAGTTACATAAATTGAATTATTCTAAAGATTTGAACATGTGTATAGTTGAACAAAATTATTTGTCAACTTTATGAATCTTTTAGTTGTGTGGACATTTTTTTATTTGGATATGAGCAATTTATTTCTAAGTTTGAACATTTATTTATTAGTGTGGTTTTGTTAGATTCAAACCTAGCCTTTTAGGTATTGAAACTTAACATTTGAGTATTTTGTTATGTGAATCTTGTCTGGTTTATTATTGTCTAGAGAATAATTCTATAATTTACAAAATTCAAATCATTTACCTATCTTAAATAGTTCATATATTTATGTTAGAGAACTAAGCTCGTAACCGTATTTTAAAATTTTTTCATTAAATATAAAAAGATAAACATGAGGAATAATTCATATTTTAATTTGAAAAGTGAAGGGTAATAATTGAGTTAAAAGCTGGAGTTAAACTTTAAATTTGAATAATTATCCTCTAAAAGTAACATGGAAACATTGCAGATTGGACACTTGGAATAAAATTATAAGAAACTAAATTCATGAGTTTAGAAATTTAGAACATGTTTTTTCTTTTTTATTAAATGTCATATGTTTTATAAAAAATTTCACTTCAACCTTTTATCAATGATCGTTGGCAACAAAACATTAGTCAACTTCACTATCAACCATGATGATTGATCATTGATTGATCGATGATAATGACGGCCGATCGTCTTAATCATCGGCTTCAGATCATCTTGATTGTCACCTCTGGATCGTCTTGACCGTCGATTATCGATCATTGGTGACCAATCATCTTAATGTTGGTGACTCTACAACTTTGGATGTTACTATCGTCGAGTGAACATCTTGATCGACGATGACCAATTGTTATTGTTAATTATCGATGTCATGCCTATTAAAAAAGGTCGTAGTGATGGTCAATGACCAATAGCTATAACCATTGGCAAACGATTGTCATGATGGCCGGCGACCAATCAATCGTCTTAAACATTGACGACTGTTGATCGTCTTAACCATTGATCAACGACTGCCTTCATGAATCATGAAGGTTTTCTATACTCTTTCTCATGTGTTTGAATAGTAAACACTATTCAAGTCCATGGATTACCTTTTTTTTCATTCAATCTAGAAAATTTGTTGGCCAGAACACCATCTTCTGGTGATCATTGTCGGCCGACCATTAGGTGTCATTTCTGAAAACTCTGTCGACGAATTTTCGGCCACAAACTCCAGCAATCGCCGCAAACCTTGAAAAATAATAAAAATGAATTTTCGAAAAACTTTTTCTTAGTCATTTCAAATACACCTTTGATTTAATCGAAATAATATTTTTCAAAATACTCATTTTTTATTCTTCTATTTTTTTCTCTTGGATTTTTTTTAATAATAATAATTATTAGATAATCTTTTTTAATTATCTCTTTTCTCTTTTTTTGTTTAAATTTAATCTTTCCTCAATTTTAGAAGATTTAGTTTATTTTGTTATATTTTTAGCAGGTGAAAATTGATAACCTATGTATTGTAATCTCAAGTATAAATCAAATATTGATATATTGGTAATATAGTAGAAATTATAAATATATATCCACGTATACCATGGTTATTTATTTTTAGTTTAATAATATTTTCATTTTTTTCATTGGTCAATTAACTAGAAGACTTTGGACTTATTTGGATTGACTTAAGAAAAAAGTGTTTAAAAATAAACTCATTTTTATTTAAACTCTTTTGATAAAAGTGGTTTAAAATACATTGCATGTGTATCATAGGAAGACAATCATAACTACGACTAAATCTAACTCTACTTGACTTTCACTTTTACATGACCCTTTTGGCTTATACTTATTTTGAAACCTATTAGACCCTTTTTAATGTTGCTTAACTGAAACTTTAGTAAACATCATTCAATTACATGACTTATTATATTTTGTGAATCGTTTGTAATACTCCTAATTAGACCATTCATGTTAATGCAACTATAATCAAAATTATTGGTATTGAATATTAAAATTTCTTATTTTTACATTATTGTCATGAAAATCAATAGAGTCGAGAATTGAATTAGAGGTACAAAATACAAAAAAAATCAATTTAAAATTTAATACATGATCAATTTAGGACGTACAATTCACAAAAAAAAAAAAAAATAAATAGATTAGCTAAACCTAGTAATTCCCACGTCTTACACCCAAAACACAAGCATATGTGATTCCTAAGCATCAGAACTCCATCAAATAAGTCCATAGGTATTCAATTGTCAAGCATTTGATTCCAAACCTACACATCAAACGCTCCCTTAAGTTAAATTATAATAATGTCATAAGTATATCACAATTGTTTGTGGCAACAATTCTAGGCCTTAAAGTTTAAAATGACAAAGATCCTTACCCATCTTACTATGTGGATGGATGGTGACTTGCCACATGGCTTAACCCTAAAAGGTCTCATGCTTGAGCTTTAGTTCTGTTAGGTTTAGGTGCACCATTGAGCTAAGGTTAGTGTTCAACAAGTTTAGGTGCAGGTGGCTTAAAGACATTTGTTTACCATCATAAGCTTCACAAGACTAGTGTTCTAAGTACACATATGTCTCTAAAACAAAGCCCACGAATTACACTAGGTAAATTAAACATGTCTCTTTCTTTAGAGTCGAAAGCCATAAAGACCCATTATAAAGAAAGCAGGAGTCCTTAACTAGATGGGGAGGAGCTGGAACAATTTTCTTGAGAAATTGTAAAAAATGGGACACATTTTAGGGTTTTAGAGAGTTTTTGGATTACTTTTTTTAAAAGAAAAGTTTTAGGATAAATTTGATGTGAAATGTCATAGCTACCCTCAAAAAAAAAAAAAAAACCTAATTTCATGCTTTTCATTATTTCCCTCTCATTTCGCTTGCTTCCCATTCTTGCCTCATTCTTCCCCTCCTAACTATTTTTCCCCAATTCTATGCGATCTTCTTCCCTCCTCATCCTTCCCCTCATTCTTCCCTTCCCCACTTCTATTCGATCTTCACTCTATCTCTCTTGTTCTACCACAGAATCTTCAAACAAAAGGTGAAGGAAATCAGACAGAGGCGACACAATGTGACGAGGGAGTTCGAACAACGTGGTAAGGTGACTTTATTTTTGTTACTAAACTTTTTGGTAGGTGATAAACTTTTTGTTGGTGTGAAAATCTTGTTTATTGATTTTTGCTCCATTGTTGTCTAAATCTAGATTTTGTGTGAAATTTTGTGAGAAAAATTCTTTCCATTTGATCATTCCATTGTTGCCTATAACTAGATTTTTTTTTAAAATTTTCTTGAAAAAAAGTTTTTTAAGAGTTAGATGTCTCATCTAGATGTTTCTACATTTTGCCGAATTGTTGAATGGAAAATTATGCACACTTAGCAGAAAATAAATATTGGTTACAACAATAAATTACAATGTTAATGGTGGTTTTCATTTGATTTGCAAAATTTTCTTCCATTAGAAACCTTAATTCTTCAGTTTAATCGATTGGGATTGATATTCTTTGAATTGCCAGTCATGACTTGCTTGATATTCAACAATAAGTCGATTGTCTTGTAATTTGAAGGTGTATTGATTTTCATATCATAAATCTCATAATAATTTAAGGATAACCTATGTTCGAATTTTTGTTTGTTATATAGTGGAGTATATATGGAAAAAAATATAGTGAATTTTTGTTTAACTCTAAACTAATTAATTCTATATTCGTTTTAGGTGAATTATGGTGATTTTAGACAAATATATCCCTCATGCATGACTACTCAACAACAACGATGAATAGTACTTCCATCAAATGATGGCTACATGATCAGACGGTGGATAGCAGCAACAATGGAGACTGGGATGGCAGTGGGCCTCATTTTTCTTACAAATTAGAAAATTTTCTCAAATTCCAACCATTGTAGTCAAAGATCTAGTCAAAGTCTGTACAAACAAAATTACAGATCTTCTAAAAAAAGGGCTTATCAGCCCATGGTCATGTGTGGCCTTTTATGTCAACAACCAGGCCGAAAAAGAGCGTGGTATCCCAAGGCTTGTCATCAACTATAAGCCCCTTAACAAAATCCTCAAATGGATTAGGTATCCAATTCCTAATCGTCAAGACTTGCTTAAAAGAATTACTCTAGCAAAAGTTTTCTCAAAATTCGATATGAAATCTGGATTTTGGCAAATTCAGATACATCCTACTGACCGCTACAAGACGGCCTTCAATGTTCCATTTGGACAGTATTAATGGAATGTCATGCCATTCGGACTGAAGAATGCTCCATTCGAATTCCAAAAAATCATGAATGATATATTTAACCAATATCAAGATTTCACTATTATCTACATAGACGACGTCTTGGTATTCTCCAACACAATTGATCAACACTTCAAACATCTACTGATGTTTCTAAACGTGATCAAATCCAACGGTCTTGTGGTGTCCCATCCAAAGATCAAATTATTTCAAACGAAGATTAGATTTCTTGGTTATGAAATCAATCAGGGAATTATCAAACTAATCCAACGGTCTCTGGAATTTGTGGACAAATTCCCAGATATACTACAAGACAAAAATCAGCTACAGAGATTTTTAGGCTGCGTCAACTATATTGGCGATTTCATCCAAGATCTCTGCTCAATTTGTCTGCTATTATACGACAGACTGAAAAAGAATCCAAAGTCGTGGACGGACGAGCATACGCGAGCTGTCCAATCTATCAAAAATTTGGCCAAAAGCATCCCATGCTTATCCTTGGTAGATGAACAAGCCAAATTAATCATTGATACTGATGCTTCTAAGATCGGTTACGGCGGCATCCTCAAACAAGAACTAAATAGAAAAGTCTCAGTTGTCCGTTATCATTCTGGTATCTGAAATAGTACACAGAAAAACTATTCCACCGTAAAAAAGGAAGTGTTGGTAATAATACTTTTCGTCCAAAAGTTCCAAGGAGATCTTATCAACAAAGATTTTCTCATCCGAACTGACTCAAAAGCAAGCAAATTCATCTTTGAAAAAGATATAAAAAATCTTGTTTCAAAGCAAATCTTTGCAAGGTGGCAGACGATCTTATCCTCCTTTGACTTCAAAATCGAGCCTATAAAAGGCAGCAAGAATTTCTTGGTTGATTACCTCTCAAGAGAACATCTCTTGAAGACTCCTCTCAGCCTCTAAATTCGCGAATCAACCTTCAGATGGAACCTCCTCCTGGCTGGCAACGGCTAAGACCACCGCGACCTCCGTCGCCTCAAAATAATAGTCCTCAGAGACCACTTCAATCAGTAGCATCTTCCTCAAGAGCTACGTCTTCTTCTCCAAGAGGAAACCATCCCTTTGCTCAATCATCTGCACCTTCTCCCATGAGTGCAGGTCAATATGCCATGGACTTGCAATTTCAGTAAGTATCCAAGCGACGCCAAGGTTCTGCCCCTAGGGCCCTGACTATTCAAGCAGACCCTTCTGGTCTTCCTTATCCTTCAACTACTTTGTTACTCCCTTCGGGTATTCAAAGTCCAAACAAGCGTGCTGCTTCTCCAGCTTCTTCTTCTTCAAGGTCTCCAATTCCTAGGAATCCTTCCTCGTTTTCTCAAATAGTCAGGTCAAAAGTATTTCAGCCTAGACCTCTAATTCAAGGTTATTTTACCAAAAATACAATGGTGGATTTAACCATCGAAACAGAATTCGACGGACCTTCTGTCCATGAAGTCTGTAATCAAATATTTCCTCACGGGTTTAATTTCTTACCTGAGGATCTTTCAAAAACCAGGACGTTCTATGAGTACATCTTAGTCAACTCCAAATCCGCTGAGATTACTCGTATTCCTGAAAAAAATAATTCCTCTAAGATCATTTATTCAAAATTGAGAATTTTTCGTGTTCTTACTCCATCCTAATGGAAATATGGGATGTTTGTAGGAAGAAAATTTTCTCATCCATTCAAACCGCCATCTTACAATTACCGTGAATATACCAAGGCATGGTACTTAGTGTTTTGGCTTCAAGCTTACAACCATTCTTGGTTTGTGACATTCTGTAAGCAAGCTTATAAAATGCACTTTCCAAACTGGTTTCAAAACTGATGGATGTATTTTGGACTCTCTGATGAGATTTTCCCAGTTGAAGTTCAACGTTCATACCATCATTTTCAACAGAGTATCTACTCGTCTCCTCTCTCAAAGACATTTAGGTTCGTTCTGTATTTTCAAATACCCTGGATCTTTTGCTGGAACTTCCAGCTAGGACCTTCAGGGAACTTCAAAGCTTTGAGCAAATCGCTTAAAATCAAATGATGGGAAAAGTTTGATTATTCTCACCTAGAAGTCAACAAAATGAAAGATTGGTTCAAAGCCAATATTCATCTCCAAGACATGACCAGGCAAGAGGATGAAGTCTTCCTCTTAATAAAAAATGCAGTCATGTCGATTCTCGCCGGAACCAGTACTCAACAAGAGTTTAATTCCATTGTCAACAACGTCGTGGTAAACCTTTCCGACGATGAAGAAATCATCCTGGCGGAAGACACCTCTCCTACCTCAGTCAACAACGATGATGTAGTCGCCGATTACGATCCTTTCGATGACTACGACATCAACGACCCATTTTTTGATACTCAACCGTATTAATCCAAAATTGAGGTTCTCAAGTGTTTAATTCAATTTTCAAATGTAATTAGTTATATTGTAAATTTATATAAATTAATTTGTTTAATTTTTCTGCATTTATTTAAGATAAGATCATTGTATTCTGATCTTATCATCGCTTTAGTAGTCTGTTGTTCTTAGTTTTGTATTCAAAGAACATTTGAAAGAGAAGATTCCATGACGGAGATGATACACTTCTAAAGAGGTCTCACCAACCTCAAGCAACGCAGTCAGCGTAGAGGAACAACTCAGTTGGAATTATTTCTGGGAGAACTCTTGAAAGATTAACTTCGAGTCTTGTAGCAGGGCCTTCGGGCGCTCTCTTGGCAGTAGATGGGAAGCCGAAGTAAGACCTGGATGGGAGCATGAGCGCTACAGGGTAAGATGTTAATATTTCGAAAAGTTTTGTTCCATGCTAAGAAGAAGACAATCGAGTGACGTCATCATCTTCTCCAACAAGTTGCCTTAGAAGACAAATACAACCAGTAGACATATCCAATCTATCTTAATTGCTTTCTTTATTATTTGTTATTTAATTTTTTAATATTTTCTTTTACAAAAGAAAGATTCCAAAAAGATAAGATGACCAGTCAGGGGTCCTCTCCTGTCGGCCAATCTATCTTTTTCTTTCTTCAATGTACAATTATTGTTGGACCACTGTGAAGACAATAGTGAATGTTAATAATTGTTGTGTAGCAATTATTAATGAATCTTTCAGTATAAATAGCAGTAGGATCTGACCCTTAATTGTATGATAAAAGAAGTTAAATAAATTCAATAAAATAAATATTGTATTATACAAATTAATTTTTATCAGATGATGTTGATTTAAGTATGGTTTAATTTCAATCAATAAAAACTTTATATTGTCTATTAAAATGTAAAAGGACTTAACCCTCCCCTCACATAATGTTAAGCTAAAAAAAAATTCAATTCTAAAATTTGACCATAATTTTTAGAGTTCAGTACGGTTAACTTTAGAATTTGAGAAAAAAAAAAGTCTCAAAAATCTAAATTTCAATATTTTATTTGATGTATTTCTTAGCTTTAAAATATATTTTTTAAAAGGTCATAAATTCAACCATAATAAAAAAAAGAGAACAAGTAAATGAATAATAACAACGATTAATATATGGGAGAAACAAATATTATCGACCAACTTAAACAATCAAAATACCAATTTTCGAATTGTATCATAATAGATATTGCAAAAAAAGATTAAATAAACAAACGTTCATGAAAATTACAAGTCACAACCAAAGTCTAAAACTCCATATTTTGGATACCCACAAGCCTTGTCATGACAACCATGACTATAAACCCCAAAAGGCTTTGATCAAGGTTGAGGTGGACTCTCTTCTTTTAGGGTGTATTATTTGCATATCCATAACTTAACTAAAAAAAATAATAAAATTTTGGAGGTAATTTTCATTTATAGTTAAACTCAACTATATTATTTGAGATTATGATTCGACCAAAATATAAAAATGAAATTGTATACGATTTTCTTCATTTTTAGGTCAATTGATTTTCTCAAAATTAATAAGTCGTCTTCTCCAATGATTTGCATCTCAACGACATTTTATGCTCAATCAAAAAGTCGTAGAGTTTGAATACTTTTTCAACGCTTCCATTGACGAAGTCTATATATGAGTATATAAAATCTATTAACCAAATATGCCCCCACCCATTATACTTATATCAAATATACTATTCTTAAGTTTTCCAAAATGAGTGGAAAGAAATAAAGCAGCAATTGAGAGTATGAACATTTCAACACAATTCATGCCATTATTGAACACCGATCCACGTTGCCAAACACACCAAGCAAAAAATGTCAAAACATGAATTTTAATTATTGAGATCTCAATATTATTCTTTTATTCAAAAATGTTAATTTAAATTAGGTATTGAGGATAATAGTAATACTAAAATTAGAAAACAATGATAATAATAACGATGAGTTGACTTATTCATAAGTGATAATAATATCAAGATGTAATAGATCACAATAGATTGACTATTATACGTTTTTATCACGATGTAGAGAAATGTTGGTGGTTATCTATATTGATCAACTATAGTCCATCGTAAATAGATTAATAGTATGCTATGTTTGAAAATAGTCCTTAATATTATGAGATAATTAACTTTGCCAATGAAAATTATCAAGGTGCTCACAAACTGACGCATGCACACCATAAAAATAATTGCTATGCAAAGAAAAAATAAAAAGAAAAATGACAAACTTAATAAAATATTTACAGCACAATTTCAGATTCTATCAATAATAGACATCGATAGATACATATATTATTTTATCAGTAATATTGATAGACATTGATGGAAAGTTATCGGTTTCCATCAGTGGTAGATTTAAAATTTTGTTATAATTTGTAAATATTTTACTATATTTAAAAATGTCTAAATAAATATGTAAAAAAAAACAACTAAAATAATTAAAAGAAATATACCTTTAAATCATATTGTTCTCATTCCATTCCCTTGTTACTTTAAGGTTTTATTGTCAAATCTTTTCATAAACTCAACCACTCCATCGTTTAAGGACCATATTAAGTACCATTATGTCATTATCTTGATATTTCACGTCTTTATATAGATTACATTTAATATATTTGTGTTATATATACACACACAATTTGTCAGTGTCTTAGTTTTAAAAAAATTAACGAATCATCGTATCTGACAATGTTCATATTCGTGTGTGTGCTTCATATGTTTAATACCTTGTTAATCGATTCAATGTTAATTGGTAAATATGAGTTACTATAAGTACTCATCTTAATGTATGTTTTTCAATGGAATAAGAAAATGTTATGTTCATCACAATCCTCTTATGAGAGGGTTGGAAATTAAAACAAGAAAAGGAATCTTCAAAATTATCGATTAAATAAAAAAAAAAAAGTAAAATGTAAGGTATTAAAGTCGAAACTATAAAATCCAAATAAGATTTGAATCAAGAAAATAAAGTTATTAAAGTCGAAACTATAAAATCCAAATAAGATTTGAATTAAGAAAATATCGTGGTTAAATAAAACAGAAGATCCTTCCACCTTAAAGAAGCTTCAATTTAAATAACACAAATGGTCCTTCCATTTTAAGTAGGTTTAATAATGCTTTTAAACCTTTTTTTTTCTTTAAAAGAAAATCTATAACTTATTACGAAACTCTTTCTATTAACTTTGATGTTTAATGAAGACGAAAGAGAGTGATAGCGATACATGCAATACGCATCAATTATATTTTTGAACTTTATATTATTTTTTCAAATTTTTAATTATCTTCTTAACGTTTTCAATTTTCATTTTAACCTTAAATTTCATTAGCTTTTCACTCAAAATGTCGTTTCCTCTCTCATAATTATAAATTTTGGGAGAAACAAAATTTTTAACTGAAAAACAAACCAAAAGGGATAAATTAAATTTGAAATATCTATTTTATTTCAAAACGAAAGATCTACACATTGAGATAAAAAAATTTGTGATTCGTTAGTAAATTATAAATGTGTTGCACTGGTTAAATGTCCTCTCTTAATTGCTCTTTTCATCAACTTTTATAATGTTTAATATTACATTGTCAAAGAAGTTGAACTTTTTTCGTATGATAAATTTCAAAGCTTCATTAAACAACATCAATGCCAAGCGGATTACAAAAACAAGCATCACACTCAATGGCACAATTCAATCACATCGGTTCATTGAAAATTAACTCTGTTTGAAGAAGCCTACTCCGCTATTAAAAAAAAAAAAAACAAAACAAAAAAAACAAAGAAAGAAAGTGAGCAACCAATCTCTAATTTCATCTAAAATGCCTCCAATTGAAGATTTTGCATATTGTCAAAAGAAGTAAGATTTTTGGCATCGTATTTTAGTTTCACTTAACAAGAAAGAAAGCCAGTGAAATAGTTTAAACCATTTTAATTAAAAGTTAAAATGATAGTGATAAAGGTGTGACAGAATTGATACTTAGTCCTAAGTTAAGTTCATGGGCGTTGTTTAATTTAAGTGTTTTTTAAGATGTTTTCATTTTTTTTCCTTTGTGAATACTCAGTAAATTTACACACATCTCAATTAATATCACTTAACAATCCTAACTTCACAAAATTTGGATGTCAAGAAAATCGTAAGTAGATGGGTCATCACGGATTGAACTTATGATCTCAACCAGCCTCATAGTTACCATCGTGTTAACTAATTATGGTTTTATTTAATCTCCTAAAATTTTGTTTAAAATTAATTTCGAACTTTTTTCAAAAGTTATTTTGGGTTGTTCTCAAACATACTAATTTTTTCCAAAACGACTTATTTTAAAAATTAAAACTGGAAAAGTTGAAAATTAAAAACACTCTAAAATCAAAAAATCAACAAGTCGACGTGTTACCAAAAAAAACTTATAAACTTCAATTGCTAAAAAAAACTATTTCTTTATAGATACATAGAGAAATAACTCTACCATGTAAATGAAGGAAGAACATAAGATGGATAAGCATCATAGTTTGAAGCAAGAGCTTTGACAGAATTCATGTCAGCAGTTTCGTCAAAATTACCAAGTCCGAGTTCGGTTGCATGAATGCCACCAGTAATGAAAACTGATTGGATTCCGGCTGCATTTGCGCCCTTAATGTCATGGTGGAGTGAATCACCAACAGCAATCGAATCAGAGGCATCGACCCCAACCATAGACATTGCAGATTGGTAGATGATCTGGTATCGTTGGAAAAATAAGAACTAAATACATACGAACTCGAAGTTAGCCTAAGTTATTAAGTTATTGTCTACTAAAATTTTTAGATGATTTTATTTAATGCAATAGACAAGGTTGCATCAAATATCAAAGTCCTTATGATCCATGCAAGGCTAGACGAATTATAATCAATGATATCACTCTATCTTATTCTCAATTCACGGATAGTTAAGTGGATAAAGACATGAATAATCATTTCAAAGATCGATAGTTAAATTCTCCACCCTAAAATCATTCCAACTCATAAAAAAGACACTAGTCAAAATTAAAAGAAAAATCACCTTATCAGGCTTGCCCATCCATTTCACTTCACCACCAAGCTTTTCATATTTGGATGCAAGTGTACCTGAAGACACCACTAAATCTTATACTATACAAGGAAAATTAAGCAGTAAAAGGCTTGGTATTCCATATCACCAGCATAGATAGGGAAAGTGATTAAAGTTCCCGAACAAAAT
>JBBPDI010000015.1:13670909-13680995 GCA_037974545.1 Cucumis variabilis | reverse complement strand
CATTTGAGGCATGGTATGGTTACAAACCATCTTTGAAATTTCTCAAAGTATTTGGTTGTTTGTGTTTCACTCATGTTTCACAGAATAAGCATGACAAGCTTAATAGGAGAGCTTCACTGAGTTCTTTATAGACTATAGTACTATCAGCAAAGCCTATAAAATTTTCCAGCCATAACCTGGAAAGATTGTCGTGAGCAGGGATGTTCACTTCGTGGAGGATGAAGAGTGGAATCTAGATGATGCAGAAAAGAAAGGTCAGACCTTGGAAAAGCTTAAATTCAAGTTTTTTTATTCAAGCATTGAAGATGAAGATGATTGGCAGAATGAAACAATGGATGATGTTTCCGAGAGAGGAACAAGGTTGCTTTCTGATATTTATGAAAGGTGCAATGTTGTTGTGTGTGAACTTGCCAACTATGCAAAAGCAAAGAGAGATCAAAGGTGGGTAGTTGCAATGGAGAAGAAGTTGTCAATGATATAGAAGAACAAAACCTTGATCCTTGTTGACAAACCTCAAGGCAAGAAGGTAACTGGAGTTAAATGGGTGTTTAGAATCAAGCTTAATGTTGATGGCTCGATTAACAAGTACAAAGCCAGGCTTGTAGTTAGAGGGTATGCTCAAATCTTTGGTGTTGATTACTCTGACACTTTTGCTCTTGTTGCTAGAATGGACACAACCAGGTTACTATTTGCATTATTAGTTGCACAAAAAGGCTAGAAATTTTTTCAGTTGGATGCAAAATCAGCTTTTTTAAATGGTGTCTTACAAGAAGAAATTTATGTTGAGCAGCCCAAAGGATATAAGAAGCAAGGTGAAGGAAATAAAATCTATCTTCTCAAGGCTCTAGCTTTATGGTCTAAAACAAGCTCCAAGAGCTTGGTATAGCAAAATTGATGAACATTTACTGAGCTTGGGATTTGTGAAAAGTTTGTCAGAAACAACCTTATATGTCAAGCACAATGGTACTGGCATTCTTATTGTTTCATTGTATATTGATGATCTACTGGTTACAGGAAACAATGCAGATCGTATTCAAATTTTCAAATGGGAGATGATGAAGATGTTTGAAATACAGATCTCGGGCTCATGTCCTATTTCCTAATTGGCATAGAGATCAAGTAAGGGCAAGGTGAAGTTTTCATCTGCCAAAAAAAATATGCAAAGAAAATACTAAAGAAGTTTAAGATGGACGAGTGTAAGGTAGTAAGCACTCCAATGAATCAAAAAGAGAAGTGCAAAGAAGATGGTGCTGATAAAGTTGATGAAGGATATTTCAGAAGTTTAATTGGTTGCTTAATGTATCTCACAACAACAAGGCCTGATTTTTTAATGTTGTGAGTATCTTGTCTCGGTTGATGCATTTTGAAAGTGAATTACATCTCAAGGTAGCCAAAAGAGTGATTCGATTGTCAAAGGCACAAGTGATTTTGGTGTTAAGTTCACAAGGGACAAGGAGTTAAAGCTTATTGGTTTTTCTGATAGTGATTGGGAAGGTTCCATTGATGATATGAGAAACACTTTAGGCTACTATTTTACTCTTGGCTCTAGTGTTTTCTCTTGGAGCTCGAAGAAGCAAGAAATTTTAGCCCAATACACTACCAAAGCAGAATTTATTGTTGCAACAGCTACTGCTAACCAAGCTTTATGGCTAAGAAAATTTTTACTTGATCTTGATTTAGAGCAGAAGGAAAGCACAGAGATTCTTGTTGATAACAAAGTTACTATTACTATTTCTCATAATCTTGTGTTTTATGAAAAGACTAAACATTTTAACATCAAGTTATTCTTCCTAAGGAAAGTGTAGAAAAGTGGAGAGGTAACCCTTGTCAACTGCAAAACAGAAGGTCAAGTTGCAGACATTTTAACTAAAGCATTGCCTACTTGCAAGTTCGAGTTTCTAAGGTCAAAACTTGGTATTTGCAAGTCCTAAAGCAAGGAGGAGTGTTAAGAAAATGATTTAAAACTGAAATATGTTCATGCGTGTATTTCTTGTTAAGTTGATTCTGTCCAAGTTTGTTCCTATTTCTTACGAATTAGTTATTTTAATATTCATGATTTGTAATCATGGAGCAAGTTTTAGGGTCATGTTATTAGTGGGTAGTTATTTTTTAAGACTTTAAATATTGTAATTTTTCTTTGAATGAAGTGTGAGTATTTGGTCTTCAATTTGCTGTCGCAATCCTTATTTTTAGAAAATAACAATTTTTCAAGTGTCAAAGCTTTGACAGATGAGGCCCAAAAGCAAGCCATCATTGGCGCTATATATTATACATAGCATCAGTCATGTGTCCATAATCATTCTCCTAATTGAATAACTTTTGAGATGCCATTTGATCATCATCAAATTTAACTGGATCAATGAAAATGCAAGACATAATGTCACTCCCGCCATGATTTTTTTGTATTCAGACGTTGATTTTGTAGCCATTATTGATCTACCAGCTACAATAAAGCCATTGTTGTCCTCTTGAAATATGTTGCCTCGTGGGTTCGTTCCTACTTGAAATGCCACGGTTGCGATGAATGTTACCATCACCTATCGTGAAATTAATAAATTATAAAGATAAGTAAATATATATATATATATATATATATATATAAACAGTAAAGATTGCATACAGATATTTACGTGAGATTCACTAAAAAATTTAGGTTATAAATAGGTTCGGTTAAGTTAGGGTGTTTTTGGGACTGAGTTGGATTAAATTGGCTGCATGAAAGACTCAAAACGTAGTCTCCATTTAACATCCAACTTTTGATATTTTTAACTAGATGATTACTTTAAAATTTGTAAAATTAAAATAAAAAAAAATAACTACTAAAGTTGAAATTTTATTTTAAAATGTGATTGCCACATAAAAGAAAACAATAAAAATAAGATAAAATTATCGTAACATCAAGTATCCTAAAACATTTAAAATAATTTGAAAACAAATATGAGTTGAAGTAATTTTTCAAATCTCAAATGGCACGATCACACGTCCCATTCGTCATTCCTATAGTTTGGCTTTCGCTTTACATGAAAAACATAGAATAAGACATATGAGTAAAAAATATTTGGTGATTAATCTCCTACCGGTCCTTTTGGCTGTGTTGTTAAACTCATTCCAACATAGACATAATGTACGATTACCACTGATTTTAGCAAGCATTCAACAATTAATAGGCTTTAATTAGCATAATGTGTCCTTTAACATGTAAAATATTCCATCACAAAATAACATGCTTATATGGTACCCTAATTGGAAAAAATAATTATTTACTTTTGAGTGTCCAACTCAAGAGAGTATCCCAATAGAAAAATCACTTACCTAATTAAAACTTTTAGAGTCAATCCTTGGTTGCAAAATAATTATTCCCAAATCTAACCCAGATATAACGAATTTAATTAATATTTTTATCCAATAAAATTATCAATTACAATCCAACTTTATTCTCCAATTTTCTTTGGAGATTGAAAACTAATTTCAAACTTGGAGGAAGGTCCAATAATTATATCCAAAAAGTCTCCAATTATAAAAAAAAAAAACTCGAATTAATTTAAAAAGTAAACTCATTACTCAAATTATTTCTATTAATACTACATTAGTATAAAGGACAATCCTTATTAAAAACTATATGATATAGTCAGTTTTTTTCTATTATTGAAAAACACTTTTATACTTTTTCTTTGTCACATGATATTACTCTATTTGCTCGACAGAGTTGAAAAAATCTCATTTTAAACAAAAAATGAATTTTCATAATTCGTAACAAAGATCATGAGCATTGATCAACTGACATATATAACTTGTACAAAGGTTCTTTTGATCCTACATTTAACACATGTTATCAAAATAAAAATGCATAGGTTAGCAGCCTTCTATATGACCTCATTCAATCACTTTCGCTGTTCCACCCAACTTCCTATACCCTTGAATATAATTGATAGGATGCAAGTCAAGAAATTAGCCAAGTGGTTCATCTTGAAAATTAATTAAAAATGACTTATCATCTTAAAAAGTAATTCAAAATGACTTACGATAATGGCATTATCGACAAATTTGAAAGTACACTGAATTGCATTTTGTTTTAATCGGTTTGTTTGCGTTCTTGGAATATTGAACGTAACATTGAGTTTTATGTTACAGTAATGACTTTTAATTGACTTGGATTGTACTGATTTTGACTGAAAGATGAAAGACAAGTTTAATTTGAATAATCCACACAGTGTGTGAGTCCAAGTTGGATAGGATCCATTATTATGTTTCTCACCCTCTACTTCCTCCCCACTTGTTGCCAACCCTCTTGTCCTTTTAATATTTTTTTCACAACAATTATATATAATATATGCCATCTTGTCCAATAAATAGTTTTAGTTTTGGTTGGACACAGATTACTCACAGAAAGGCAGCATCGTAATACCACGGCTCCAAAAACCCGTTTCTACGATGATAATACTTGGAAACATTTCAAATGGAATGCATTTCTCTCTTTTATCCTTTACACTAAAGAACAATAAATCTTCTTAAAAGATAATAACAATTAGAACAATTTATCACATTAGAACAATCTTAGTAGGATCAACAAAAAAAAAAATGGATGTGATTGAATACATTGCATATTTTTTACGGTACTAAACGGTTGTCGCTTAATTACTAATGAAAATTTGACGTGCAAAATTATAATTCTATTAAACCAATTCAACTTAATTTTGCACGACAAACAAACTCAAAGCGATAGCTTAAGGAGGACTGAGGGATAATTTTTTAAAAAAACTTTTTATATATAGAAAAAGTATGATAATTGAATGACAAAACTATTGAAAATATTTACAAAATATAGCAAAATTTCAGATTCTATTCATAATAGACATTAATAAACTTTTTCTATTAGTATTTATTAGTATATCATATTGAAAGACTGATACAATTTATCCGTAATAGATTTAAAAATTTATTATATTTTATAAATATTTTAATTATTTTGCTATATTTAAAAAATTCTTTTTATATATAAAAATATATATTAGATGACAAAAAAATTTAAAAAAAACAAGTCATAAAATCTGTTTTTTGGATATTGTAAACAAGTCATAAAATTATCATAATTTTTTTTTTTTAACTTTCCCATACATATAAGCATGTTGTAGTTTAATAGATATAAAATAGCATCATTGCAATTTTTAAAATAATTAACAAAGATTCCATAATCAGCTTTTTGATAGGCAACAATAATGGAATGGAATATTAATTGACAACAACCAACATAAAAAATTAAATTAAATTAAATTATCTATGCTTCGATTTCTAATTGAAAAGAGAGAAATATGGTTCATAGTTTTAAAGAAATACATGAATTGACTGAGTTGGTATGAGAATGACTATAAATTAAATATATTAGACCAAAGGACTTAGGCATTGACTTCCAATTTGGCAAAGAACACTAAAGAAGCAGCCCTAAATTTGTATTTTAGTAGACCTTTGTCTGTGTTGTTTAATTTTAGAATATAATAATATTAAAGTTTTATTCACCGATCAATTTAAGTTTCAAAATTTGAAATCAATTTCAATGATTGAAGATGGTATACTATACAAAGTAGTCTAAACCCTGACAAAAATAGCAAAAAAAAAGTTATGATAATAGAATTCATGTCACTTCATTTTCTAAATTGTAAAAGTAGAAAATTTAAAAGTCGATAACCCTATTATTACTGATAGCTCTCAGATAGCTATATGTCACTAATTTTGCGATATTCGCAATATGCAAAAGATAGTTGTCATGAGCTATTTTCTTTCTAAATGTTTTTGTCATTTGATGCAATTTTTCAAGTAGTCTACTATGTTTTTTAAGTTCATACAATCTTAGTTAATATTCTTCAATTAATTAATATTGGTTTTCACTTGTTGGAGTATTCGACATATTATATTTCAAGCTATAAAATGAGGAAGAAGTGTTAAATGATATAATATACATCTTATGTTCGTCGTCAATTTAACCTTAATCGCCACTAATGGTAAATCTGTAAATTCATAAACATTTATATATGTTTCTATTTCCTATAAAAGCTATACTGACTTGAAACCTATTTCTTTTGTAGCAATTTTTCGTGTTCGATCTAAACGATCCAGCACTTAATCGGTTTGTTGAGCATCAAATGCTCATCGTATGGAAGGAATTCAGAGCAAGTAACCATCGAAATTTTAAGAAGTATGGCACCCCTAAAGAAGCACGAACAAACTCGCCCCCGAGATTGGTCAATCGGATGAAAGATTGACACTTTCTCTATGACCACTACATCACTTAACAGTTTCAGGTGATTTATATAGTTTTACGTTAAAATTAATTAACATTTATTCATTTAATTTGTTTGAAAGTATAACGTTTTGATCATCGTCATTTTTTAAATGTAAAAGCAATCAAATATGTGCAAAGCTGTTAGAGTGCAGCGACCTTACAACCATAGGAGCTTCACAAAGTCGTTTATTCAGAGACAAACAGAGCTCATGGAACTACACAGTTTTTCGCTTGATCATGTCGAGCTATTCAGAGAAACGCATGTCGGTAGTAGTGGCGAGTTCATTTCACCAGCAGCAGAGGATGCTATTGTAAGTTTTATAAGACTTTATGTTTTGTTATACTTTCAATTATGTTTTTAAGTCTGATCATCTCTCAAACTTACAAGCTTCTATTGTGCAAAATCAAATGGTTGAACTTTCGTCTCAGCCCATCCTAGAAGGTTCTCAACCACTAACTAAGGATGAGATATGCAAGACAATTTTGGATAGACGACCGAGCTACTCAAAAGGTCTTGGTTAGAGCCCAAAACTAAAGTCTAGGACTGTCGCTTCATCTTCTTCCTCCAATATGTATTACTGACTACCAATCACACATAGCGGAGGTTAGCAAACTAAAGATGAGCCTTGAAAATGCTAACTGAATGATCGAAGAACAACGCCTGAGGGAGGAAGAGTGAGATCGACAAATGTAGGAGCGAGATCAACAATCGGCGGACCATGCACGACAAATGGAGGAATGAGATCGACAAATGGTAGACGGTGCACGACAAATGGAGGAGATGAAGAAGAAGCTTGAGGAGATGAATCGGGCACAGAGAGGTTCGTGATCACTTGGGGTACGCACTTTTTCATATTTAATTTGTTTAATTTTGCATATCTTATATTCTAACTACATTTATATGTCATTTGTAGGTTTGAAGTCCGCGTACATAACTACAGCGCACTAGAGCATTAGTTTTCGAGTTTTTTTTAATGTATTATTTTGAATTATGTAATTTTTTTTTTTGTATTTAGTATATTTCATGTATCATTTTGTAATAAATGAAAATATTTTTATTTTAATCATTTTACTATAAATTTTACTACATCGAGGCTTAGTTAAAATAAATAAAAATAAATAAAAAAGATTTAATAATAAAATAAAAATAATAAATAAATAAATAAAACAATTAAAGCCTTCTGCGACACAGACGTCGCAGAAAGCATTCGTGACGTCACACCGAGGGAGCCTTCTGCGACGCCATGATGCGTGCATCGGAGAAATCTTCTCCGTCATTGGCGTTATCTGCATTGTGGAAAGTATCCTCGATGAGCTTTTCGCAATGTTCTTGCCGACATCGTTCATGATGTCACGGTAACCTTTTACGATGTTGGTGAGGATTTTCAGCGACGTATTACTGTGATGGAAAAAATTATTTGTTGATCAATTTCATCTTTGTCTTGTGAAATTAAACCAACATTATTGATTACTCTTTAAACTTAATTTGGCATGCACTAGTTTACAATAAAGACACATGAATTAATGGAGATGTTGTTAAGGACACGTATTTGTGGACGATGTTTCTTCTCTGTTTATTTGCGATGCTCTATGGATTCTTTAGTCTGTGGACGTGGAGGAAAAAAATAAATATCCAAAATAAGTAATTAAAAAAAAAACTTCCAATTTTGAATTATTTTTCTATTATTAATTATTAGTCAAGGAAAACCATATATATGAAAGCCAAATTTGACTATATTTGCACGTTTTTTAAAATGTTGTTGTTCATACTACGTGACAGAATCAAAATTTTAGTTAAAAAATTACAAGTTCATATAAATATAATTTTAAATGAATCGATATAATACTCAAATTAGATAATATCACCCAAACAAATATAGTTTACTAGTTTAAAAGGCAAAAATTTTTATGGTAGAGGATACAACTTTAGTTTATATAAAGGTAAAATTATTAATCCATTAACCCCTAAAATAGTGTGATATAATAGTTGTTCATATGCTCTAATTTTCTCAGATATATACTTAAAAAAGACTTAAATAACCAAATAGTTATAAAATGAAGTTGTATTTTTAAATATAAAAAAATAAATTAAAATATAACAAAATTTCAAGAAAATTTGTATTAGATTACAAAAAAAATTAGAAAAAAATAGTTCATCACACATCTTTTTTTTTCATATTGCAAATTTGACAAATATGATTGATAATTGACAATAGTCAAACGGTAATCTACTTTTAAATTTACTATTTTTGTAATTTAAAAAATATAGATGACATAAACTCTATTATCACAAATATTTTTGTTATTTTTGCAAACTCCCCAAATTTTAAATAATGTATCATTGACTAACACTAACAATAGAAAGCTTTGTCATATTTTATGTATATATTCATCTGTATTGTTATTTACAATAATTTTTTCAAAATAAACTTAATATACTTTTCCATAAAATTTAGTTTGTATATTTAAGCCTTCATAGATCTAATATTTTGAAATTTTGTTATTAATATGTTATAGTGATAGAAGACTATCATTCAAATCCAAAATTTTACTACAGTTTGTAAATATTTTAATTTATTTTACTATTTTTTAAAATATTCCTATTTTGAATTTAACTTATATATTTTAATTGTTCTATTTTACAATGTCAATATTATTTTTTTGCAAACCTTTTAAAGTTTGCATTATTAATTAGGCATAAATTCTTCAAGATTTTGGAAGGAAATCCTGATTTGAAACACATCCTAAAAAAAATCAAATGTGTAAAGAGAATTGGATAAATTTTGCTAAGCATATAACTTTGAAAATATCCTTTTCTAAGAAAATTAAATTTATTTGAATTGAGAGCTTTGGGCTAATCTTTATTACATTCCCTTCTTACCGTTTTACTCACCATTCTTATACTTTAACTTTTCACGTTTTACAATTTCATTCCAACATCAGTTCTAATGTTTGATCGTAATTCTACTTGTTACATTTCAGCTTGGAGCAGACGTCTTTCTTCTGTATGGAGATTATAATGGCCATTATGACAACACCAATGGCAAGTTCAGTGATGAGCGCAAAGCAGTTAACGACGACCAATAGGCCAAACCCAATCCGGTGATTGTGATGCCCAAAGAACAGTAGATGAAGTTCCTTGAATCGGAGAGTTTGTTGTAAGGCAACTCATTCATCAGCGTCAGAAGTTGCGCTGCTGATAATATCATCGCAACTGTTACTCCGATCATGAAAACCACAAACTGTGATGAGTTTTTTGTGGCCATCATCGATTTCCCTGCTTCAGGCCTTCCAACCCCGAACATCCATTAAATTTCCTTTAAAGGTTATATAGTCTGATGCAATAATATTTTGTGATATTTGTAAATATTTTGGTTTATTTTGATATATTTGAAAACAATTTGTTTTTCAATATATTCTTGACATCCAATCCAAAACCATTCATTTTAATAAATTTTTCAAATGGTTAATATTGCAGTATAGTTTTGGTGAGTCACTCATCGTTTTAAAAAAAATGTCTCTATTGATGTTTTGTTTATAGTCATCTCATTCTCAGTATAAAAAGACTATTATGATCCAACCAACTTCAATTAAGAAAAAAGAAAACTTAAGAACAGTAAAGTTAAAGATTGATCGACTAAAATTAAACAAAACTTTCATAATAATGAATAATATAAGGAGTCAAAATGATATTTTAAGAATGGTTGTTTCAAGTATACCGACCCTTCTTGTCAAACGCCACCAGGAGGGTTTGTTCCGGCTTGGAAAGAAATGGTTCCGATGAATGTTATGATTACCATCAGAAGCTC
>JBBPDI010000015.1:13409893-13421769 GCA_037974545.1 Cucumis variabilis | reverse complement strand
CTTCCGAAGGGGTGTGCTTACTCAAACACGGTTCATCTGTTGGTTTTGAACCGTCTTTAGGCCACGTTCCTAATAATTTTTTTTATTTTTTATTTATTATTCTTAACAATAATTTCAAACCTCAGTATTTTCTTTAAATAAATATTTAACAATGATTGAGTCTTTATTACGATTTTTCTTTTTTACTAAAAAGAGGATGTAACAAAAGATACTAAATGTCTCTTAATTTATAACCCTATGTGGTGGCCAATTTGGATTCTATAGAGTATCATCAATTTTTCAATTCATATTATATAAACCCATTTCTTTTTCTTCCTAAAACTTTTTTTCTTCCTTTCTTTCTTTCTTTTTTTTTCTTACATGAAACATTTTCTTAAATTCAGTTTATATCATATTCTATACGTATAGTTATATTTTATTTGATATAACCCTAGGTTATAACATTGTTGTGTTACCATATATCTTAAACTATTCATTGCTTATTCTTAAATTAAAGTGTATATATTGATTAATATAACAATGAAGAACTAAAGAGATGATGCATATAAAATATTTTAAGATACGAAGTGGGAACAAGTTAACTTTACATCTACTATCCACTCGTCCAATCATTGTCTCCATCTCATAATGGCTTAAAGTCATACCCTTATATTTACATGTTAAGACATAAAAAGTAAACATCAAAATGATTGTTTTATTACTTTAATAATTTGAAGATTAAAGTAAACATATATACTATTAGACGGAAATTAATTAATAATGATGGTTTTTGTAAGTTATTTAATTTGAGGACCAAAATGGGAATTAATTAGGCCTTAAATTTTTTTGAAAGTGGCTTTGATGGAAGTGATTGATTATTGAGACGTTTTTGAAGAGGCCGACCTTTGAATCCAAAATTTTCAAATGGGAATTGAATTGTAAAGAGGTGTGGATGAAATATGAAGTGTTTCCATTTTAAGCAGTAAGAGTATGTAGGTTTTAATGTGGGACGTGCATTATATTAGAAAGAGAGATATTTGGTGCAGCTTTTAAAAGAGGGGAAACGATGAAGGACCAATTGTGGAAGGTGACTGATCGTAAGGAGTTTGAGTGTACCGGCCTTCCAACAACATGGAATTTATTAAAAAGATCGGCCGCTCCCAATATTTTTAGTCCATAGTCCTAACTTTGACTCATATCTTTGTATTTTGATTTCAATTTTCATTTAATTTAGGGTCCGTTATTTTAAGATGTTCTTGCTTTTAATTCAAAGGTCAAACTAAGCAATTATATACACAACATTATTCTTCATTCATTTACTACAAGAATCTCCATTCATTCAATTTAAAGAAATATATATAGATTTTATTTAGTTTTTATTTGCAATTTATATTCATATTGAAACATTTCGAATATATATTACATTGAACTCTGAGTAATCTAAAGTTGTATTTGTATTAATGTTAATTATATTATTATTTGTGATTTTTTCCCTTAGAATTTCGAAAAGTTTTACTATATAAACTCTTTAACACTAAAAAAGCTTATATGAATTTGTCATCTCAATAATAAATTGGTCTATTTTTGTGTTCATGTTCTAATTAATATATATACATATATATTTATTTATTTATTTGTTATGTGTTTGAATGTGAATTGTATAACACTTTCTGTGGTCACTTCTAACTCCATGCAACCAACTAGGAAACAAAAAGAAACTCTAGAATAAGGTAGTGTAAATGCACAATACAATCATGGAAGAGAATTAATATAATTGATTTAGATTTTAAAATGAAATGAAAAAGAGAGAAAAGAAAAGGCATAAAATAATATTAAAGATGGTCATCATATCCTTCATTTGTTTCCTATTTTCAATCTTCTGATAAACTCCATGGGTTGTGCATTATTGTCAGCTCTTTTCTGTCTCCACCTCATTTTCCATATCCTTTCTTTTTGCCCTCTAACTTTATGATCCCAATTATAAGACCCAAAAATAATATAAAACAAAATGTTTCTACGGTTTTCAAAATCTTACTCAATTAATCTTTTAAGTTTCAAGTTTTTTTCTTCTAATTTGTTCACAAAGTTCTAAAAAAGTTATAATTGATATTATGGATATATCAACTTATTTGAAATATTTTGGTACACCTACAGATTTCACCTATTTTTTTGAAAAAATGTCACAATTATATTTGTTTAACTAGTAAATTGAAATCAAACACAAATTTTAGGCAAATTATAACTACTTATACTTGTAGAAGTTTTAGAATATCAAAATATGCTCTAATCTCAATTTTCGATTCTTTGTAAACATACACGTTCCTCTTTGTATACAATTAAAAAACAACAAAATCTCAAACACATAGACGCCATATTTTATAAAGTGTAATTTAAACCAGATGGAACTTTGAAAGTGATAATGCAAAATCACTCTATCTATCGATTTGTACTCTCAGAAGTACCAATAGAAAGAACATCATCGTTTTTAATGTTGTGTTAGATCTGTTTTGGACAATTTGATTGGAAAGAAAGAACTGAATTTTTTTTACGAGAAATAGAGCAGCAACACCAAATCTTTGGAGAACATATGCAACTTGATTGGCTTATGGCAAGCACTTTCTTTTCAAAGACTATAATCCATGTATAATTTCTCTCACCATTAATGCTTTGATAAACTAAATCAACACGTACTTAGGCTTATCTCTATCCCCTTGGTTACCGCCAACATGTAATACTTTTTATTCAATAAAATTGCAGGATTGTATAGTGCTAAAGGAATAGCCTTCTAGTGTGGTTATCTGAATGCCCCTTATATTTCGTTTATTTTCTTGTTCAATTTATTTTTTTTATGTTCTTTGTTGTCACATATTAATTTTTATGTGTTGATGTATGGATTTAATTAAACTTTTCGGTCATGAGTTAGATCGATTGGACAAGTGAAATCCTTTCTTTGACGTCCACGTACGATATGCGTCAAAACCTACTCATGCCAATATGGTGCTATGCACAACACATTGTGATGTCTAACTCACTATTGGATATCAAACAAACAAACAATATCCTAATTCGGGATAAAATAATGATCGTTGCTTGATGTCCACATACATGCGTCAAAAACTACTCACACCGATATATTGTTATGCGCGATACACTATGATGTCTAACTCACTATTGGATATCAAAGAAATAATATGCTAATTCAAAATAATATAATGATCACATACCTCAATAGGCATCTTACATTCTTGAAACGGTTTTGTAAAAAGTTAAAGAAAAATTGTCAAAAGTAGTAAAATAGATCAAATATACTTCACAGATCAAAAAATCAGGTGTAATGAATTTTTTTCTTTAAATAGTTATTATTATTATTATGAAATGTAGATATTTTTAGTTTTACAAAAAGCCTTAATAATATTTGTGGTTCTCTGCCATACAAAAGAAATTGAGACTAAACTATTACATATTAAAAAGGTTTGAATTTGAGTCCAACGATATTGGACTCTAATTAAGATTTTGGCTGACGATGAAATTAATGAAGTAGGAAAGAAGCATTTTTTTTTCTCATTTGGTCTCAAAATTTCAGTGTAACTTCATTTTCAGAATCTTATGAATCTATCCACACAAACTTTGAAAAATATAACAAAGCGATAAAATATTTTAACAATTTTGAAAACGAAAAAAATTCATTGTACACGATGAAAAATACCAAAAATGCTACAACGATTGTTTAAATCTAAACGATTTCTTTTTCAAGATCGATCGTTTACTTTTGACTTGTTTACAGTCTTGAAACAAATAACACTTTAAAAAAATATAAGATTTATAATGGATTGAAAACAAATATGATAATTTTAAAAAATATATAAAAAAGAAAATTTGTGGATAGAATAAAAACGCGAAAGAGAAAGAAAAATTGTAAAACAAAAGTATGAAATAGAATGAATGAAAAATTTAAAATATTTAAATATTTTAGTGTTTGGTTATATTTATGAAAATTAACTTTAATTTTATTTAAAAATTATAACAAATTTAGTTTCACTAATATTTCCAATCCCTATTAAATTTGAATTTTAGAATTTAACTTCATAATTATTTTAAATTAACTAATTAAAAGTGAAGTAATGATGAAGATTTAAAACATGTCTTGAAAACCTACGAAAACAAATTAAAATTTCAATGACTAAAATTATTTATAATATTTAAAACATAAGATAAGATGGAACTCAATTTTTTTTTATAAAAAAACTAACATGTAAGCTTTTGAAATACAAAAATTAAATAGAAATTAAATTTTTAAAAAAGGTTAATTTTCTTAGATATAACAAACCGACCTATTTGTTAGGTTCGTATGAAAAAATCTATGAAATTGACAATTTTTCTTAAATATTTGAAGTTTGCCCTTCATCTTTCTTCTCTTTCTCTTATGTTTTTTTTTTTTAAATATTTATGTTTGTCCCTTCTTTCATCTTAATTTTTCTTTTCATTTCTATCGTCTTTTTCATTTCTTCTGTCATTTATTTAAATTTTTTTAAAAATGTTATTTGATTCAAGATCATGTACCAAATAAAAAAAATCTATTTTTTACAAATTGTTATTTGGTTACCAAAATTTGGTAGTGTGCCAAAATATGTGAAAAAAAATTGTTGGGATATTGAATCGTTAAATCATCAAGAATAGCCGAATCTAAATTTACAAAAAGAAAAAATTTAAAAATAGTTTAGATTTAGATAGCCAAATATAAACAATCAAATAACGATCGTTTTCCAAATATAAACAATAAAATCTAAACGATCACGAAATTGTTTAAAGAATAGCGAAATTTAAACTATCGTTTCCCAAATATACTATATATACTAGATGCCAACTAATCACGACATTTTTTATATTTTGTTTCTTGAGCCTATGGGCCTTTTCCATTACGAAATTGTTCTTGTAAATATTTTACTGATTTATTATATTTTTAAAAGACAAAAAAAAACTTCTACCAAAATATATATAGATTAATAATAATAGAGTATAAAAACTTATCTATGATAGATTACGATAAAATATCTATATTTATTTGATTATATTTGAAAATAGTGAAAATGATATATATATATATATATATATATATTAATTAGAAAGATGTTTTAATGGAAGAATATATATATAAAAATTTTAAAAAAAATGGGTGTAAAATGCTGACTTTTTTGGAAGATTGTGTACTGAAAAAGATTATTTTCTATTTGAAGGAAATCGGCCGTGCGATTGATTTCGTTATTCAAGTCAACAGGTAGTCAGAAAAAACCACACAATTATGCAATACTTAAGCGCCCCTTACTACGTCCGACCATCGGACTCATCATCAATTTCAAACTTACAACCCTATTCTTTTACAATTTTCTCATCATTACCCCCCCGCCCTTTGCTCACATTTTTTAACTATTACAATAATGGGATTTTATTAATTTCACGGTAACACATACTACTAGAGCATCCCTAAACACAGAGACATAGCTAGTAAATCAATAAATTAGGTAAATAAATTTGGTAAGAAAATTGATGAAGATAACTAAGAGTAAGAGTAATTAAATGGGATAAAATGAAAATGTTAAAAGAAGATAAAGAAATGTAGAGTGAAAAGGGAGAGGGGGGCGGTCGGCGATGATTGGACGGAGGCGACTATGGGCGGTGTTGAAAGGGTTGCGGGCGTACGAGGAGATGAATCACCGATGACATCATAGTCATGAGGGCGACAGCCGAAGTGAGAGGTTTTCTTTTTTGCTTTTTGTGAAACGACAGTTGAATTGGATACAGTAGATGTGGAAATTAGGGTATTTAATATTAAACCAAGATGGAGTTCCACGTGGAGACAATTTCAATCATTTTCTTCCAACTTATATCCACGTGTCATTTTAATCTAATATTTCCTTCTTTTCTTTTTTCTCTTCTTTTTCCTTTTCCTTCCTTTCAATTATTCTCTTTGGAGTTAGAGTTCATTAATTATTCAAATAACTAAATGTGTGCGTATCACACTGTGGACGAAATTATTGCCATCTCCCTATACCTTTTCCCTTTTCAAACCAACTCACAACAAAACCTAACCCTCAGTTACCACCTTCTAACGTGTGGTCATCGTTCCTTGAAACTTGCTTCTATAATAAACATCTTTTACGTTTCTACATCTATCTTTTTAATTTCTTTTAAAATGTTATATCCAATTTATTAGTATACGTCTTGGAACCAAAACATGAATTCCAATTTGAAGGTAAGAATTATATGTAATACTTTGAAACCTATAGATAAAATGAAAAACAAGTGTCTTTAGAGGATTCAAATTATTTTATTTTTATTTTTTGAAAACAATATTAGTTTTAGTAATGAATTTTATTTAATTATTATTATTTACATGTCGACCTTGGTACAACTGCACTCTCAAATTTTAATTTGATAAAGTTTATTACAATAACAATTGTGATTTCTTTTTTATTTGGCCCATCATCCATTTACTCCCTTGAGTGTTACAATTAATCTCCTTCATTACTATCGATATCGATATATATAATATATATCTAATGTAATTATTAAAATTTGACATTATCTATAATATATATTTGGTTACGTTGGAGTATAATTGAAATATTGTCTAATGGAGGGTATTCATGAAAATTTCTCAAAAACCCATGGTTATCTCAGGTCCAATTACCTTATATATATATATCTTAAGGTCCAATTAATACATGGCCCAATAGTATATAAGGCTAATATCATGAAAATTTTAGAGAAAACACATCATTTAGATTTAATTTTACACAACACATAATTTAGATTTAATTTTACACAAATGTCACAAAATCTCGTTTATTTTCTTAAATAAGATTTTGAAAATTTTATTTACCATTTTATCCTTCACATTAATTAAATATATCTTTGAAATTATTTTTAAAAATATATGTATTATAATGCCATAATTATTTTATATCATGTATCTTATAATTTAACTATTTAATATTAAATAAATAATATATTTATTTTCATTTGAATGTTAGAATATCAATCATTAGATATCCATTTCAAATATGGTATAAAATTAAGGTAGTTATGGTAAAAATACATTAAAGAATTCTCGCAAAATTATTTAACTCATGTTGATTGTACATCATTTGGGCATCCAATTTAGGCTATCTTCGTCTAGCTTTTTGGTGCCATAACCGATCTCTCTCCATTCGATTTCTCTCATTTTCGATCTCTTTAATCTCCGTTTTATCTTTCTTATTTTGTTTATCTCCTTCAAGTTATCGGGTGAGTGCATATTTGTTTCATATTATTAATTATGTTTATGAAATTTTTGACATATAGAAAATGGAAATGTCAATTTAATTTTCCGTTAAAGTTTTCGATCAATAAAAATTAAAATGAATGAAGTATATATGTCATTTAATTTCCTTTGATTTTGCATTGTTTTTCATATATACCACCAAATTTATTTTACTAATTGTTTCATGTTATTAACTTAGTTTCTAAAATTATGAATTGTAGTATGTAGTCAGTCAAATATATAATTCACGTCCTTTCTCTTTCATATTTAAATAATAATGTACAGTGGTCATTATATACCTTAGCATATTTAAAATAATTATGTACAATGATCATTATATACACTTGTATATTTAAAATAATACAAAATCGGTGATATATTTCTAATATTTCTTAACAGGTATGACCAAAATTATTTTACGTGACATACATATTTCTATTACTTCGCTGAAAATCATCGTCTTTGGCTCTTTGTCGAAACTCGTCTGCTATGGTCGGTAGATTAATTTAGACAAAAAATGGAAGAAGGATGTTCCTGATAGATTTGCGAATGAAGAAGACTCCTATTTGGAAGTTTTTTCAACAAGGGAAGTCTGCCCAAATTTCTTTTTTAAAAAAATAATTCTCACGTCCGTGTGATGGTCATCCATTTTTCTTTTATTATTTTTTAATTATTTTATCCATTAATTATTAATATTAAAGGTAGTTGCTTTGAACATTTGGGCCTAATATTTGTGTAAAATTGTAGCCCATAGTACATTATGCACAAATATAATAATCTTGAATCCAACACAACTCTATTTAGACTGTTCTAATTAAAACTTTTAATATTATTATAGGGTTTTCTAACCTAATAACACTTATTTAAGTAGGCTTAATTACATGAATAGCCCAAAGGGACCATTTTCTTCACAAATAGTCATATGAACTAAGATATATATTAGGCAGAAGTTAGATCCAAATGTATGATGGTTTAAAAAGATGAAATTCTACAAAGAGAAATACACTACACACCTTTTGTCTCTCATCATACAAAACCCTAAAAGAAAAGTATAATTCCAATTTTAATGGTACAACCTCCACTAATTCTTTCCTTCTCACTCGTCTTCCCTCATTTCATTGCTTCTTTTTTCATTCTTACGGGAGGTCGAGTTTAGCCCTAAACACAATACTTTTGTAGTAATCCTGCCCTTGAGGATGATAAATTTACTTAATTCTAATTATAAAAAAATGTTAAAAGGTTAAAAGGTAAGCTCATCAAAGTTAGTTGGCCAATTAAAATAGGTGTTATTACGTGTAATTTGACTTTATTTGGAAGTGTATGGGTTTTGTTTCGTTTGAGTTATAAAAGAGAAGTGTATAGTGAGTGTAGGAAGTATGAACCAATAAGAAGTCGGACTTTTGCTTTTAGATGACGCAAGCAAAGATCTGGCGTTCTCCATCTCCACCTTACGTCACACCACCCCGAAACTCACCATAAATTTAGCGCCACCTAACCTCTTTGTCATTTCTTGTTTTTGTTTTCTATTTTTTAATATCACATTTATCAAACCAAAATTAAATAAATGTAACCAAATCTTTACTGAAAAACTTTTACACATTATCATTTTTTCATAACATAATTGTCTTTACCATTTGATAATCTCGAACCATCTCGGTGCAATTAATTAGATCCATGATCGAATAACTAAACACATAAAAGTCTTTCATTTCAAGACATTTTGGAGCAATATATATTCGATATTGAATAAAATAAAGACAAAATTCTTTCATCTCGAACATCATTGTATGCTTGAGATCGAATAAATTATAGGTAGAAGTTTTTCATCTCAAGAAATCTTAAGACATGGTATGTCTGAGATCGTGTGCCAAAATCTACATGATCGTTTTCCACGTTCGTGTATCACGGGCCGCTTTATTGTGAATTGACTGAGGTAATTTTAATATTTTACATTATAGGCTTATGAGTTTTTTTTGTTTTCAAAATTGCTCGTAAATATTTTGTCGTTATGTTATATTTTTTTAAAAACCCTAATATAAAATTTAAATGGATGAGTCAATAGAAAATTGCTATTTCTAATTTTAAAAATTCTTTTTTTTTAAATGTAACATATTTTTTTCGAAAACTGTATATATATATATATATATATATATATATATATATATATATTTCAAACCTCTTTTATTTATTTTTCCAATATTTATTGAGAGGGTCTGACATAACAATATTTTGAAAAGAAAAAGAAAAGGAATTTTTGGATTTGGTGCCATTTAGAATCTTAGTCTATGAAATTTATTTGAGGGTTTAATGGTGTGACCTCTGTTAGAATTCTAGAAAAAAAGACATTTAAATCTTATAAAGATGAAACTTGATTTCACCTAATCTAGAAGACTTCACTTATATACTAAGATTAGGTCATACGAAATTTCCTACGAGGATTCCTTTTCTATAGTTTTTTTTTCCAAAAGAATTAGATCGGATACTTACGGGCCTAGGGAAGAGGGTTGGCTGGGGCCTTGTCACTAGCCATTGTTTTGGCCTTCAACCCAAGAATTATAATATTGTTCTACGACCAAAATGAACAATAAGCCACACCACCTCTCGATATTTTAGAGATGAATGTACAAGGTGAGTGCATTTGAAAGTAGAACTTGCTATGTCATAAACACCACTACATCCAATTCTTTCCTTTGCTTCTATTTCATGGTGTTCTTCTTAAAGATGTCACTTTAATTTGCATCGAAAACAAAAGTGCAATTTATTTATCTCAACGTGACCCACCTGTATATTGCATTGCATATGTTATTCATGTTTTTAAGTCACTTCATAGCTTTTTTCACATTCCCACAATTAGTCAAAGGCACTCTTGAACTTTAGTTTTCTTCTTAATCAGATCTGATGCTAATAGGGCTAGCAATCCCACGTTCCACCGCAATTTATTACTTCTGCTTGGGGGATAATTAGCATAGTAAGAAGCAAACTATTGTTTCATGTTCCAGTACTAAATTTGAATATATCATGTTTTTGTTGATTCCCATTTTTTAGTAATTATGGCTCTTTGATAACTTCTCGTGAATATATATAGTTGTTTTTCGACAGTTAGTGACTATCCTTCAATATAACAATCCTAGTGCTACCCACATTGCTCACAATGATGTATTCCATGAACGACGTATCAATCATATCAAAAAAATGTGATTGTCACTTTACTCATCATGAGCTCATAGCAACACTCTCATATTAAAATTAATCTTCACCGTCTAGTAACACACTTATATTTTCATGAACGTACTGTCATCTGGTCCTTTCACTTTACGTTGATTCACAACTTTAAGTTGGTCTCTACTTCACTACGTCCTTAAGTTTGAGAAAAGGTGTTAATAAATATGAATATATTATGAATACTCGTTTTTTAATTCATCTTTAATTTAACCTAATTTAGAGCTAGGTTTGGACTACTTACTTATTCTACATTTTGTGTATATTTACCCATGTATCCTTCATTGTAAATTATCTGTTTAATATTAGATACAAAATTAAAAGTTAAACGACTAAAATTGAAACTTAATAACCTATTAAATACTTCTAAAATCTTAGAATACAAAGATGCACAAAATTTAAAATTTGTAAACTAATATTATAATTTAAACATTCGAACTATCTTTGAGCAACTCAATTTCTCATATTGAGAGGCTTCATATTTTCTTTCACAACCTCTCTACACTCTAATTTAGAAAACTTAAGAAAGCAATAAAGAAAAAACTAGAGAAAGAAGAAAAAGATATACTTCTAGGGCAAACAATATATATCTGATCTCCACACAGTTCCATTAATGAAAAAGACTACTCATAAATAAGAGTACAATGCCTTGAACAAAGAATACATCAAAGTATTCAACCAACAGAAGAGAAACACACATATATTTTAAGTTACATATTCTGTGAATGATGCCCTCTCTGGTTGCTTTATGAACGCATACATTCTCTTCAAGGTCATCAATTGAGAAAAGCAATTTTAATGTTGCTGATCTGCAACCCCCTAGTGATTAAGCTTGTGATCTTAAACAACCACTTATTATAAATTTAAACTATAGTCATTAGTATAGGAAAAACTCCAAGGACAAAGTAATTTTATTCTTTTTTCCTTTAATTTTTGTACAAACCCTTCAGTTTTCACGTCCATATGGGCTCCCGATCAGACTTGATGGCTCTAGACTCTGAAATTGGCACTATGTCAAGGAGAGAAACCCTTTAATATTTAGTATTAGGCTTTACTGCTCCACTTTTTTAAATCATGTTTAATTTCTATGAATTAGTGTTAGATATAATATTAAATTTATCTTCACCTACCCGCTTAAACTCTTGTGTTCGAATGGGTGAACTCTTGTGTTCGAATGGGTGATTTAAGAATTTGGAGCATATGTTGGTCCACCATTAATATGAACTTGAGGAAAAACTGAGGTTGAAACCAACAAGTTTGGTTTTCAAGCTTTTTTTTCTCTTTCTTTTCTGCTGTTGGAAGTTGGTAGTACAAAATTGTTTTTTCAACGACGCAAATTAACGAGAGTTGGGATAAGTTTTGCTAATTTTGTTGGAAA
>JBBPDI010000015.1:13323451-13335413 GCA_037974545.1 Cucumis variabilis | reverse complement strand
TTCATATAAATCATACCATCTTTTTTCTGTTAATGATTTTATGATCTTCCAACTGTCAGAAACTTGAGCTGGATAAATTTGTCACACATGAAGTAGGCTTTGAAGATATCAATGAAGCTTTTAAAATGTTAATTGAAGGAAAGTGCTTGAGATGTGTGATTTGGATGAATAAAATATGAGCAGCTACCTCATCACCTGGTTGCATCGTTTATTCGTCATTAATTGATTTCTATCAAGAAACTTTTAAAATGTACTTGTTTATGTTCTGACTCTACATGTTTCTTGTGTTTTTATCTTAAACGTTTGGATTCGAATTTACTTCTTTACAAGAAGTGTGTGTGACCCTAAATTTTGAAAAAACTGTTTTGATGTCGTAATAAAAACAACACACACCAAGAGAAGGAAAGATGGAAACAAGAGATAAAACTAACTACTAATGCACCAACTTCTATGAGTAACCTTGAAAATTTTCTTCATCAGGCCACTTTCTTTCAGTTTAGGAGGCACTACCAAGCACACTAACTTAAATAATAATGAAATAATCGACACTTTAGATGGCGTGTCGGTGTTGAACACACCGATATTTTAACCATTTTAGGAGTGTCGGTGCTTCTTAAGATCAAAGAGTATTTAACTTGAACTTTGTAGTCACTTATTAAGTTGACTGTCACATCTGGAAAAAATCTTTATCGGTGAATATTGCAGTCATTTGATTTGTTTTGTTTTTATTTTATTTTATTTCAAATATGTAACGTGAAGGTTATGGACAAAAGGGGGACAAATTACACTGTAGTTGGTTTTGGTGGGGAAAAGAAAGAAAGTTGATTGGGTTATAGAGTAAATTTTGAGTGGCGAAGAGTAATAGAATGTCAATGGATCTCAAATGTGGACCATTTATTTTTGTAAGTAATTTTGAGTATGGGGATTTTTTTAAAAAAACAAAGTCAATTGTGAGCAATCTCAAAAAGTTCTCACTTTTGTATTATTTAGATTTATGGAAAATTCTGATTAAAAAATTAAAACTATCCAAAATAATTTGATAAATTTTGTTATATTTTATAAATAGTTTCAATATTTTGCTACATTTAGAAATATCTCTTATAACTAGTTTTATTTAAAAATTTTAATTTTTTAAAAAGTTTGTTTCATCAAAAGGAGGAAATCAAAATTTCCCGACCAAAATTTTGAATCCATCGAAATCTAGAAATTTCGATAAAAAGAAAATCTAACTATGGTCCTAAAAAGTGATATATTTCCTATATAATTGAAAAAAGCTTCTTTTAAATATTAAATTATTAAACAATGGTTTCAAATACAATGATGAGATACACATCATGACTTAGAGAGGACACTGATAAATAAAGTTGGGTATACTTTTATTATTATAATAACAATAATAAAAGTATCACATTGAATATAATAAATAGATGGAAAAAGAGTTCAACCCCCAAAATTTATAAAGTATTAAGTTGATTGGACAATCATAACCAATAGACCGAGGTCCACCTTTTCTTCTTAATTACAACTTTAGAAAGGTTTATTTGATCCTTATCTCTTCACCACACAAAAATAAAAATTTTAGAAAAAAATATGAGAGACAGGATGCACCCAATTGTTTTCTTTTAGAATAAATGTTTATATGGTTCTTTTCTTTTAGAATAATGTTTATATGGTCTTTACAATATTTTATTAGAAGAGTATTGTGGCACAATATTATTGCAGGATGTTGTTCAAGCTGCACAAAAGATGAGCGTCGTCAATTAAGGTGTGTCCAAGTTTTTGCTTTGAAAAACAGTTCTAAATAAATGTCATGAAGTTAAAACTTTCATACAATGAAAGTTGTCAAACACTAGAATAAGGTGACATTAACAATGAGGTGATCTATAATCCATGCAACCTTCTACATCTTTTTTTTCTTGCACATAAAAGATACATTGTTTTTTAAAATATATATATATATATATATAAAATATCACATCACACTTTTTAATAAGGTGCTACAATGCTACACAAAATAGATAGGTGCAACCGTCACTCTTCGTTCTTTTTTCTAATTTATATGATGATATTTTGATTCTCGTCAACTTTGAACCATTATAGATTAAGATCATGTTTGAATTGATAAGAGATTGAAAAGATTAAATAAACTTAAAAGTCTTCCAAAATAACTTTTTATTTAAAAGGAAATTCTAACCAATTAATTCCACTAATAATTAAAAAACAAAGTGAGGGAAAAAGAAGTTATCATTTAACCCTATAAATGGAATGAAAATCAAAGGACCTAATCAATTAACTCCACCGATGACTAATAAAAACAAAGAGAGCTTGGGAAAATAAGTTGAATCAATATAAGAAAAATATTTATTCCAAATGACATATTTGAATGCAAATTTTAAAGATAACTCTTGCTAAAATAGCAAAACAATATTATAATAATAAGACTTATGTCAGTGTATCTTCTAAATTGCAAAAGTAATAAATTTAAAAGCTAATAACTTTATGATAGCCGTATATATTATTAATTACTTCTTATATTCGAAATATGTAAAAAAGATTGTAATTGACTTTTTTTTTTAAATATATTTTTTTTTCATTATGCAACTTCTCATTTTAAAAACTAACATTCACCAACATCCTATTCATCTCTTCTAACTAATTTTGATCATATATTTAAAAATTACATTTAAGAACATAAAGTTATATATTGGTTGAGTGAATTTTTTTCCACACTGTTTACTAAATTAATGATGTAATTGCAAAGAATTAAATTTGAAACTAATTAATTTTATGTCTTAAATTAAAATTAATAATGAAAACTGAAGAACTCTGATGATGGCATGTGCTTTCATATTGTCCAATTGCAACTATAACAATCAGATTCAAAATATTAACAGATATAACAACATTTCTACAAAAGTCTATCAATAATAAACCATGTTGGAAATGTTGGTCTATCATTGATAGACTTTACTATATTAGCATTTTTTTAAAAATGTTGTTGCATACTTAGTTATTATTCCTAAAATTGCTATCCATTATAATAAGATTTGCAACAAAAAATAAAAAAAATTTAATTTAGCCTAAATGCAAATAAGGTCCAAATCCAATAGATAGATTTAGAGAAAAGACCTAAATCTACTACGAAATTTCACAAATTTCTTAAATTAAGATTTATTTCCTTGATTAAGATTTCGTAGGTTTTTAGGACAAATATAAGCTTATCTATATTATTAATTATCTAGAATTTTCAAAATTAAATTTAAATTATTTCCTTGATTACATTATATTCATTTTATTATGCAAATGATAAGTTCATTATATATGCTATTAGTTAATGTATAAATTTATTATGGAAATTATTGGAAATAGTTTATTAATTCAATATAAAATGAAATCTTTTCTAAATAGTTTATTATGTAAATAGTTTTTTTTTTTAAAAAAAAAAACATAGATATGTCTAAGATAGATTCCAATTTTGCACTAAAAATCTATGACATGTTTTCAACCAAATCTTTGTTGAAACAGTCTGTTCAAGTGATTGTCATTAAAGACAATTTTCAATACGTTACAATGAAATCAAACAAGAAAGTGTCGATTTTGCAGTGCGTAATTGAAGATTGCAAATGGTCATTGAGTGTTTCATGTTGTTTTCATGGGAATAGGACATTATGGGTTCAATAGATATTCCACTAACAGATCATGGGGATAGAACATTATGGTTTTCCTTTATAAAACCAAACAAGAGCCAAGAAGGAGAAAGACAAGCAGAGCACTTTTAATTGCTAATTGAATGTGAATGATAGAATACATAATATAACTTAACCAAAACTTACACTTTATTAATAACAAGTGTTTTGTAAAAATATACAATTACAACATTTTGACCAGACATAACTAACAATTACTACAACAAAAATGATCTACGACGACAGTTATTTTCTGTCGCGAATAAAATGTATGACAGTTATTTTCAGTCATAGAAGCGGGAGTCATGGACAGTCCTTCTATGACAGTTTTTAAAAACTGTCGCAATAAGTTATTTCATGACAGAAAATAAATGTTGTTAATTACTATTTTATGACAACAAACAACTGTCATATTTTATATTATGACAATAAATAACTGTCATCATTTGCATATTAACGACAATTTAAAAAATATCGCAAATTCATTTATTATGACATTTTTTAAATCTCATGGATATGTTAATCGTGACAGTTTATTTAAAAATAAATGTCATTGTTTTGCTACTGCCGACATTTTTTTCTGTCAAATATAAGGTAATCGTGATATTTTTTAAAAAAATTAAATGTCATTGTTCCATTATTGACGACATTTTTTTCCAGTCAGATATAGTGCAATTGTAACTGTTTTTCTAAAAAGTTAAATGTCGTTGTTTCACTATTGACGATATTTTTTTTGGTCAAATATAGGACAATCGTGACAGTTTTTTTTTAAAAAATTAATTGTTGACGACATTTTTTTTCTGTCAAAGATAGGCCAATCGTGATAGTTATTTTCTAAAAAGATTGTCACTGTTTTGTTATTGATGACAATTAATGAATGTCACAGATTCATATATTATGACATTTATTTCATGTTGCAAATTTCTCAATTACTACAGTTTTTTCCTGTTCTTATTGTCGCTCCGCCATTACACGAACCATTTGAATGACAATAATGTTATAATACATCACACCCATATAGAAACAAATAGCCGATACTTTAATATATATACCCTATAATACACTTTGTAATATTCGTACATTTCCAATCAAGTTTTAACAATTTACAAGTACGGAATTTCATTCCTTAACAAAACAATGATTAATCAAAACCATTGTAAATAGCATCAGAATACATATAACAAGATTGTCTGCACAAACATAAACGACCAACCGGTAAGCCTTCATCTCTAAAAATATTCTTTGAAAGGAAACTCATGAAGTTGTCGACTCCAGTTGAACCTACAAAGACAACATGAATATAAGCATCCATCACAGGACAAAAGAGTACAACTCTTATAGAAAATTTCAACATTGAGCATTACCTATCACTACATGCATCGATACACTACATGCATGACAAGGTTACAAAACCAGAAAGCATTACTTATCAATATTTCTTTCACAAGCATTAGATATTAAGAAATATTTCAACATTGAGCGGTACTTGAACCTGAAGCAATTATATCATATGCATCAACGGGTTTCGTTGACCAAGACCAGAAGTTGGTAAACAAAATACACCATTCACTATTGCACTGAAAACCATTCGAACTAAATAGTATTCAACACCTAAACCCATGTTTAAAGTTGTAATCTTGGATTTTATCTTTGTGGCTTCTAAAGTATGTGCAATACTACAATCGAAAACAACATCATCAATTAACATGGAAGTCTTTGAAAGTACGAACCTTTTCCATCACAATTGAAAACAGCATCATCGATTAACATGTAAAAATAAACTACTAAAAGTAGGAACCCTTTCCATCATAAGGAAGAATCTAAACAAGAACTAAGAAGACATGCATATTTCTTCATCTTTTCAATGTGAGGACCGCACCAAGAGCAGTTACAAATTCGTTTGCAGCATTGATCATTAGACTAAATCATCCACTGTTTCAATCACAAAAATCCATTTCAAGACCAACAATAGCAGACATCTAGATCTCAGAATTAAACTTTAGACACCAAAACAATTCATGAACTATAAACAAAAACCAAACACATTCAAATACCTCCAATCAATTCAAATACACCCCTTATCACATCACAGATTAAACAAGTTGAACCAAAAAATGACCAGAAACCCATCTGTAGCAGCAAACATCAAAATAACCAAATGAGCAAAGTGATTACCTTCTAAGAATCTTCTTTCCCACCTTGCAGTTCTAGGGTGATCAATCTTTGAGAGGGATTGAGAAAGATGGAACCTTTATTTACAATCTAGAGTATATTAAGATAGCACAATTTTACAATTTTGACAAAATATTGCACAAGTATTTCGCAATATCACAAGCTATACAAGTAAGTATTCCCATAAGTTGGTTAAGAAGCCAAACAAAAAGTTTAGACACCACTACAAATTTAGGTTTTAACGACGCAAAATTTGCATCATAAAGGGTTTCAACGACACAGTTGTTGCGTCATTAAAGCCCCTATCAAGAAATGTTATTTAACGATACTTTAAAAAATGTGTCATTACAGATGCTTAGACGACATCAAGATTGTGTCATTAATACCCTTACCTCAATGCAATAAATATGTCACCATTATCTATAACTCGATACCAGATATTGTCATCAATACCCTTACATTGACGTGAATATATTGTCGTGTTTAAATATTTCGTTGCACACAATTCTTGTAAAAAAAATGTGATTTCACACACTATTGTTGTTTTACGCGCACCTCAACTAATCTCATGGGACAACCCTACAACATTTGGGTATCAAGGAAACTTGTAGAAAATTAATTCTTAGGTTGGTGGCCACCGTGGATCGAACCCATGATCTCTTAGTTAATTTTTTAACTTTTTACCATTAGGCTAACCCACGATGATTACAACACTGTTTCTGTTTAATAAAGGCTTATATGTCGATACTTGTTTGGCGTCGTTATTTTTCAAGTCACAATATATATTTTTTGACATATAAATGATGGATATATAAATAAATTAAATACATGATTCAACTTACCCACATATGTTTAGAAAGATTTTTTTATTAATAACAAAAATAATGTAAATTACATTCTTGGTAAAAGTTTTACAATAATCCAAAAGATAAATTAATAATCTAATCAAACTAACTCATAAATGGACTTTGATCGATCTCATGGTTCATGGATTATTTAACTACCTGAAAATTTGGTGAGCTCCTTCAAACGACAGGCGAAGAGCTTGTGAGAGAGAGGAAAAGTCGTGAAAAGCGTTTGCGAAAGAGAGAGAAACATCTCGAAGAGCATTTTCGAAAGAGAAAGACAACGACGACGTGAGATGGAGTAAGATTTTTTTTCAATCATGGTTCGCAAGAGGGATGAAAGAGTCGAATTATTTTTTTTAAAATAAAAAATGTATTCATGAAGGAACACATTGATTTTTTTATTAGATAATTTTTAATGACACATAATTTATGTTGTAAATTAACAACGAGAAAATTCTGTCAAGAAAACTCAATTTGTGTTAAGAAAATTGTGTCAAGAAAACACAATTTATGTCGAGAAAATGTGTCACGAAAAGCTTCACATTTTTATTTTTAACGACACATTTTATTCCCCCCACCCATTTTTTCTTGATTTCAAGTGTCACTAAAATTCATATTTCTAAATAATTTTATTTGACGACAGTGGCTAGATTGGTGAGTTTGATGGCAAAGGTTTGTTTTGGTTACAACGACGACAATAGCTGGAGTGTGGAATCGACCGCGGTGGCAGAAAATTGGAAGGCAAGGGGTTCTTTACAACGACGCGGTAGCCCACTTAGTTTTAATTGCGTGAGGGAGGAGAAATTAAAAAAATTTATAATTTAAGATTTTTTCATTTGGAAACTTTTTTTAATGACACAAAAAATTGTCGTTAATTAACGACGCATAAATTGTGTCAAAATAAATTAAATTATGTCAATAGAATTGTGTCAAGAAATAATCCGTATTTTTATTTTCAACGACACAATGTCTTGATTAGTAGTGTCATTAAAACCCATTTTTCTAGTAGTGAGAGTAAGAAAAATGAAGAAAAAGAAGCATTTCAGGCATAGCTCAAAATAACCATGCTTCATAAATAGCCTTAGTAACAGGCCGATCATTCCTCAACCATGTATGGTATACAACTTCTAATTTAAATCACCCACCTGTCCCCCCTTGCAGTCCACTGAAGGTTGTTATATCAAATCCACAAGAGAACTTACAGTTGTTTTCTTTGCTTGTCATCTGGATATGGACATTCCTTAAAAAACCTGAAATAAATTTTCACCCCTACATTTCTTCAACAACTGTTATCATATACACAGACAGATACTTACAAACATTTGCTATATAAAAGTAAAGAACATCTAATTTAATCCATGATATATATGTAATAATCAGTTGTGTTATACACATATTGCTTTTATGGTAGGTGAAAATCTCATATTTCTAATTGGATGTTGAAAAAGTTCTTAAAAAATATGAAAAGTTGAACAAACTTATTACATACTATTCGCTCGTTAAATTTTGCTTAGGTAAGCACGTGTATCTTTTTTTAATGATAGTCATCAACTTGGTATAATCAGGTTGCATTAATTTTTTGTCTAAGCCTAACTAGCACTACTCACATGGCACTATTTTGTTAGCTGATTCAAATTAAGATCCAAACTAGGCCCCATCCAGGTGATCAACTTAAATTAAATAAACCAACTTGTAAAACACCAATAAACTTAGTATAAACCAAATTGAAAGTTAAAAAGTTTGAACCTTCCCTCTAAAAATTAAAGAAAACAAAATGATTTTAGACTAGTTTTTAACCAGCCTTAGTCAATTAATAAAAAGAGAGAAAGAAGAATATGTTGTAAATGAAGTTGTCTTATATTTTATCAGTTAGATTTCCAGTTCTTTTTCATACACAGCAACAAGCCTAGCTCAATTATAATAACAACACCAAAAACACAGATAAGTACAATGCTAAAACCTACAGCTCCATTCCTCAATCAATATATTAAACAGTCAAAGCTAGTGAACCAAGTTGAATTAGCAATTGACAATTTGTCAAGTATACGAACATGAACAAACCACACACTATTCAAAAAATAAAACCACAAGAACACAAGGAAAGAATTACCTTATACAGTTAATTGATTGCAAGAAGATCCATATTCAATTGTCGTAAGCTCTCAAACAAAATATTTCCATGAGCATGAACTTTTACTTCAAAAATATCGGACTCTTCCTAAGAAACAAAACACACACACACATTCATATCCACATAATTATAAGCCAGTCAAATATATAAATGTGATACAATAACCATGAACTTACCTATTTGCTGCTTCAGTTTATTAAAAACTATGTGCTTAAATATTTACTTGTGTGTCATTCGGGTTCAACAAAATTATATCAACAAAAAAGATCCACAAAATACATTAAAAAAGTTTATATATAATCTGACGCTAAGCACGATGTACATGCTTAGAAAGGAACTCTGCCCATTCTGATCTAACTTCATCGATTTTATCTTGAGAGTATGTACAAGGTAAATTTTTCATCTGTAGACAATAAAATGGTTAAGAATGATTTTGATTCCAAACAATGACATAACGGTAGTTTTAAAATTCTAATACTTACAACATCTACAATAGAAGTACTCCTCGACAAATTATGTCACGCATGAACCACATGACATAATACTTGCATTCTACCACCCCATTTTGTTTGGGACACTGTGAATGCACAATCAACAACATACGTGTGAACGTTAAAATTAATAACTAATTTACAACTATCCCATTGGTTAAATTCATATACCTTCACAACCTTCCAATTTAGTTTTTTCTTGTTCGATATATTGAATGACCTCCCAAAAAATATAAGATTGTTACATAATTAAAATAGTTGCACACAAAACAAAGAAAGTAACAATAATAGTATGACATACATTTGAAGTACTTCAGTTATGTCTTCGTCAATTCGATTCTTCAACGATTCAATCCAGAATGCATCACCCTTTGTAGGATTTACAGCGACCAAAGTCCAGTGATTGTTAGGAACACGTTTCCACCTTTATTAATTCATATTTGACTAGTGCATTGAAAACATGAAGGACAGTGAAAATATCATGATCATGCACTTACCCAGAGTTGTAAGGGAACAATTCTAGTTGGTCATACTCAGCTCCGAGCAGTCGAGCATTCAACAACTGCACACGCGATTCTTTGTAACTCGAGAAACTTACAGATCTGACATCCATGAACTTGTACAAGCTTAAAATTCTTCCTTCTTCCATAATTGTGTGAAGGTATCTACACAATTTCAATGGACTTATAATTAAAAGGAGATCGTACATCATGTAAACATCAAGTTCGTATATATAGTAAAAAGAAATCTTACATCATGTAAGCATCTAGGCATGTTGTGCATATTTGCTGCATTGAGGAGAAATCTCTCAGTGACTCAATCATAATGCAGAATTTTTGCCTAACACCGTATACCTCAATGGGCGTGTTTAGTTGAATTGATGACCTCCTATGTTCAATTAGTCTTACCAAACATCGAAGTGCCACTAGAGTACGTAGATATGTTGCACTAAAGAATGTGGACAGGTCCTTACTGAAGCCCACAATATCCTTGTATCACAAAGATTACAACTAGTGTTAGTATAAATTGATGTATGAAATAGCAACACAATAAGGCACTCAATTACCTTATCATTCCCAGTAAGAACTGTTAGGATTTATGTCCTAAAACTCGTAGATTGTAAATATAATCCATTGACCGTTATCAATAAAGTGTTATTATTGTAATAATTGTTATTGATTAAATTATTAATTTTGTCTTAATAACCCAAATCCAATAAACTAACATCCTAAGATGATTAATGAGTCTTGAACAGTATGTAAAGACATACAAGGATCAATGTTCAAGATCGGCTTAAAGGGTCTATAATATAGGGATAAAGTTGGGTACCTTATCCTGATAACACTATTGATACGACTCACTTTGTATTTGATACAAACACAATGATCCAACACTTTCGTGTAGTTGACATGCGAGTGAGGGTATCCTATGCAAGCAATGATTTTGCATAAGATCGGATTGCGAAATAGTAACCACTAGATGTAACTTCGTTAACTAGTTAGGTTTCTATTTCACTAGGATGACATAGGTAACTTAGTCTTAATCCTGAGTGTGTTATGAACTCCTGTTCGCGAGAGATTGTCCTTTGATTTGTACAGGTGAGAGTGGCCAGATCGTCGACTCAATAAGCTTATCATTTTGGGGACAAGAACGAGTGGGGAGCTGGAAACATAATTACACAAGATGGAATTCACTCCTTACCTACTTTAGGGTAAAGATAAGTGTTCCCTTAAATGGTGTCTCCAAGTCTTGAACAAAGGGCTCTACCCTCTTTATGACATGAGAGGAGTTTCTGTTTATTGGTAGGACCATAAACAGGTTGTTCATTGGAGAAGCACTAATATTTAAGGATTAAAGGTAACCTAGGGGTAAACAGTAAATTGACCCAGCTGATGTTACGAACACTCGTGAAGGACTAACTTATTGTTATTAGTCTATATCCGTGGACACAGAAATATATCTACAGTGAAAAGAGTTCAGTTGTGAGTCTTTAGTGGACTGTACACACAGTTAACGAATATTGACTAATGCGGTTAATGAGTTTAGCAAATTAATCTCAGATCATTGTAGCTTCTGATCTGTAGGTCCATTAGGTCCCATTCCTAGCTTGTAAAGGGTAATGATATTTATTTATATTGGTTGTAATTTGAAATGTTCAAAATTACTTAGGGAATCAGTTTAATTTATAGTGATACATTATAATATAAAGTTTGTGAAACTTTATTATATAAATTTAATTTTGGATATAATTCAAAATTAATTTATGAGAGAGAAAATATTTGAATAAATTTAAATATTAATTTAATATGAATTGAATTCATATTAAAATTATTGGTTATGAGAGAAACTTATATTTGAATATGATTGAAATTTAATTTAAGTTAAATATAAAATATTTAATTTAGATATTAATTAATTGGATAATTAATTAATAGTTTAATTTTAATTAATTAAATTTTATTTAATTAAATCTATAAGTTATTGTGGAGATTCAAATAAGATTTGAATAAAATATTAATTTAATATGATTTAATTAATATAAATGTATAAGATATTTGAGAGATATTTATTTAAATAAGATTTAAATAAAATATTAATTAAATATGATTTAATTAATTATTAACTAATTAATTA
>JBBPDI010000015.1:13304201-13320682 GCA_037974545.1 Cucumis variabilis | reverse complement strand
TTGTGTCCATTTGATAAAACCATGATCAGTAAGTTAATCCTTCACAGGTTGTTCATAACCTCGGCTGGGTCAGAATATCGTTTTACCCCTAAGACTACATCTTACCCCTTAAGTCTCACTAATCCACTATTGAATAATTAGTTTAAGATCCAACCTATAAACTTAATCCCTCTCAGGCCAATGAGAGGGTAGGGCCCCTGTTCAAGACTTGGATTCAGTGCTTAAGAGAATAACCTATCTACTAACCCTAAAGTGGGTAGGAGTGAATTTCGTCTTGCACCCTATGTCTTTAGCTATCCATCCAATTTACCCCTGAAATGGGAGGCTTATTGGGCCAGCGCCATTGAGCTGCCCTCACCTATGCAGATCTAAGGATAATTTCGTGTGAACAGAAGTTCATAGTTAGCTCAGGATTAAGATTAAGTTACATTGGATATCTATAAACGAAATAGTCGATTTTATTAAAGTCAACGGTGTTATAACCTAAAAGCGACTATTTCTATGGTTTCAGTCTTATGTAAACTCTTTACATAGGATGCCTTCACTTTCATGTCTCTACATGATCCAGGATCACATCGTTTGTACTAACTATAAAGCGGGTCACATCCATAGTGTCCCTAGAATAAGGTGCCCAACCGAATTCGTATACTATAGACTATTTAGGCTATATACTCAAACTTGACCCATGTTTATGTCTCTACCTAAAGTCAAGTTTACTCAATAATAGCTTTGAGACCTTTGTTTATTGGCTTTAAGATTATAGTATCAAAAATGATTTTATTGAATAGAATATGATTACAAACTACGAGTTTTAAGACATAAATTTCAACAGTTTGTGAAATATATTCCAAAAAAAAGTTTCTTAAAAACTTCCTCACTAAGTCTTATGACTTATGTTTTAAATTTTCACTTTCTAGGTAATCAAGAGTTAAGACCAAGTTAAGGAAAGGTTAAGAAGTTGCTAAGCAAAGAGAAGCTGTTAAGCATTTTCTTTTAGTATATTTTTCTTGTATGATGTAAAGTATTGTAGAAACATATGGTTAAATGTTAATAAAATATATGGTTTATTTATTATGTTGTGTTAAGTTGCTTTACATTGCTTTAAGTGTGAATTTCAGTTTAAGTGTGAAGTTATCAGGCGATTAAGCAAAGCTTAGTGACCTAAGTGAGTGGTCTGGCATTTCACTTTAGAGATGCCAGGATATTTCTCTATGTCGTGTCGCGTATCGCATGACAATTTAGGACGCAAGCAGGGCTGGATGTGACATAAGCCAAGTAAAGAATGAACCTCAGGTATAAATGCCAAGTAAAGGAGGAAAAGGTGGATAGTTATGTAAACTTGTGCGGTGTGCAAGCTATGTCATCCTAGCTCGCGTTTAAGGAGTTAGTAGGTAAGAACTTCACTTGTTAACGTCGAGGGTTGTTGCTCAGTTCAGAAGAGAAGGCGAGGGCTACACCTAGGTTGGTAAGTCCAAATTCAGAAATCAAAAGAGCTGAAGAGCTAAGCGAGGCAAAAGAAGCTCTGAAGGTTGTCCCAAATATGGTTGTTGAGTGACCAAGGAGAAGAGTGAGAATGAGGTCCTTACACCTCTAAGTGTCCTCCACCACAAGGAGCAACGTTAGACGATGGAGGAAGAAAAGTGGATCAGAAGTTAGTTTTAATTTTGTGGTTTCATGAGAAAAGAAATGTAATTTTAAAATATGTATTCTGTAAAGGGTTATGCTAATAAAGAAAAGAAGTTTATGTTATTCTGCTGCATGATTGTTGTTATTGTTATTTGATCTTACTGCCTAGATGCTAAAGTTAATTTGTATTATGTAAAGAGTACTACACGATGAAGTAAAGTTTAAGGTTATAAATTTTCAATGTAATAAGTTTAAACTCGAAGCAAGTTAAGTTATTCTGCTTACTAGGCATTCAACGCGTCATCTCGCAGAGAGATGTGCGATGAGTGTCTAGATGGCACATCCTTATCTGGATGTATAAAGTGGCATTTGGGACGAGGTGTGACAGACATCATCAAAATTGGCCAATTTATATCTTCAATTTTAATTTGGGACACATGTCAAACTTTTAATTAGTCCCAAATTCAATTATGTGTATTATTTTTTATAATTAATTTAGTAAATGACGTGACAATTTATGATTGGTCCATAATTTCTATTCAACAAGTATATTGTATGGAAAATCTTTTTATATTTTTAAATACCTAAAAGTGTGGAAACTAGCTATGATGTTTATATTTTTCAAACGAAGAATATGCGTGGGTTGTGCATTAATAAAGTTAAACTATTGAAGAAAAACTGCACCAAATAGCACAAATTAGAAAATAAAAATAATTTATAGCACAAGGGAACAATATTTATAAAAATGGCTATTTTATACCTATCATATGGTAAAATTTTCAAAATATCAATTTTGCCCTTCAATTTCCTTCCTCTCATGCTTTTAGTGATGACTTCTATCATTGGTATCATGCTATCAGTGATGACTTCTATCGATGACAACATGTCTAATATATCAATGTGTTTTTCATGAACTTATCATTGGTAACTTGAACTTTAAATTTCTATATGATATAAATGTTGATAGCATAACCTAAAATCAATAATTTATTTCAACAAAAGTTGCAACTGTATCAATTTTATTTATACTATTACTGATAGAAGCTATGATCATATGGATAGGATGTTATTAATGATTCAAGGCTATTACCGATAACATGCTAATTTGATCTCTTTTCTTTGTCCATTTATGTAAAAACAAATAACCACCATATCACTTAATAATAACATTACCTTGATGTCATTGATATATAGTAGCCTATTAGGGATATTACTTGTAAATGCTATTATCTTTTATTGCTATCACTGATAGATACTATTAATGATCGCAATAGAAGAATATCATTGATAGTAGTTATAAAAAAATATCAATTGATAGTCTAATTAAACCTCATCAATTTAAAATTGATATGTTTACCAAGGAGATATCACTTATAAAAAATATTCTTCTAATGATATCGTTTATACTTTCTGTTAGGGGTGAAAAGAACTGAACCGAAATTGAAGAACCAAACCAAACCGATTCGGTTCGGTTCAGATTGGATTGGGCATCAACAACAATATCTCCGAACTAAATCGAACCGAATTGGACTAGGTCAGTTCGGTTCGGTTTGATCCAAATGTAAAACAGGTTAAAATTCAATTTCCCATTCTCCGTTCGCTAGCCATTCTCCGATCGTCGGCCATTCTTCATTTGGGTCTTCCATCTTTTGTTTCTTCTTCTCTTCACATGGGTCTAGAAAAAGAGGAAGAAAAATCTTGATTGGGTAAAGAAGAAGAAAACAAGGAGAATGGATAGCTGGGCTTATTAAAATGCCCAAATTTTGTTCAAACCCTAGATTTGAGAAACTCCAATTGTTCAAACCCTAGCATGATGTTTATGATAAATTAATTGTTGTGGTTGAGGATATTGGTTAGGAAAAGAAGAAGAAAATAGAGGTGAATGGGAAAGAAAGGGACAAGATGAAAAGATGAAACAGAAGGATGAAGAGGAAAGGGAAAAGATGAAATAGAAGGATAAAGAGAAAAAAGAGAGTAAGGTGACATTAAGGAAAGAAAGAAAGAATGAAAGAAGGAAAAAAAGAAAGAAGGAAAGAAAGAAAGAAAGAAAGGAAAGAATGAACGAAGAAGAGATACAAAGAGAGAGAAAAAAAAGTAAAAACATAATTTTTTTTAAAAATAATAATCGATCCGACCCGAATTCGGGTTGGGTCGAGTCACCACATTGTAAAATCTTTGCATTTCGGGTCGGGTCAGTTTTGAATGAAAATCGACCCGACCCAGCCCAATTACACCCCTATTTTCTGTCAACAATATTCTTCTAATACAATCATTGATAGATAGTGTTAGTGATATCATTTTACGTTGTTAGCAATATAGAAAAAATACTTATAGCAGCTATCATGAATGTCAATTGATAGTAACATCTCTGATAGAAGATATTAATAATAATAATAATAATGTGGTATCCTTCCTTTAGGTGCTACAACCTGTATATGAGTACCATCAGTTGCTCCAATACAATCTTTGAAATATGACCAATATTGATCAAGTATATTGTTTAATTTTATCGAAAGTAGATTTGAATTGTGGATCTGTAGGCTTAATTACATCTACAACCATATGTCAAATAACATCTAACACTATATTAAACCACCTTGATATAATATCATCTAAGTGCTAAAATTCTTTTTCAACCATTGTATTTGAGAAACCATTACTCAATGTATTAAGAAACATTGCAAGAGTCTCCTCTAAAGGCATACGTTTGACTCTACCAAAGTTATATTGTTGTTCAAGTACTACTAACAATTTCTGAAATATATATTTTTCCATTCTAAATTATTAGTGACATCTATACTCATAACATCTATCATCCTGTAACTGCAATATCTTTAAAAGAATATCTAATTGGTATGCATTTTGCAACCCCTTTGCTCAAAATTTTGCTCCCTCAAGCTTAACCTACAAGAGATTGATTTAAGAAGTATTTGATTATAATTTTCATTCCTAATAAATAAACTATATTGATAAATGATATACCTTTAAATTCTTTTTCCACCAATAATTTGGTGCATCAATATTTTGTCTCAATGAATCCCAACTCAAGTTTGTGTTGTTTTCAACTAATTTTATCCATATCTTGCCAATCTATTTTTAATACACTCCATTTATTTTTCATTTGTGTTTGATCTCAATTTCTTTCAGTTGTCTCTTTAAATACTCCAATAACATTTTTTCATCCATCTTTATTTAAATGTCCAATTGGCCTATTCCCTTTCAAAGTTTTATCAACACAAGCATGGATAAATGTATTAGTTGTAGTATCATTCCAAATCGCCCTGAATTGTTTTTGTTTTTCATCTCTATTTTTAGTTATATTTATTAACATCTACTGAAACAAAAAGGTGGGTTAAGTAACAAGTTTTTCTATTTACTTGAAGTACAATACAGAACCACACGTGTAAAATAAAAAATACATGACACAACCATAATCAAGAAATAAAACTGCAATCTACTAGATTAACTTTTAATCTAATCATGTATTTAGTGAAAGTTCTTTCATACTCTATATGAAACTAGATGTGGGAGCACTAAATCATTCTGATATCCCTTGTAGTCCAAAAAGGAAAGAGATGAAATATTTCTTTCTAACTTGATCCGAAAGCAATGAACTATATTGGTGAAAAACTCATGAAGTATCTTCCTTTACAGGATATCAAATCCTCACTCCAATTATTCATGAAACTATTCAAACCAACTCTGTCGGTTTGGTGGAGTGAATCAAAATGAAAAAGGGTGAGGGGAGGAGAACATGACTCAGTTTTTTGGAAGAAGAAAGGTATGAGAAAATAACATAGTTTCTGTACCTTATTAACTTTGCTTTGCCCCTCGCCCTCGCCCTCGCCCCCGCCCCCATCTAGTCAGATTCAGATTTAGATCTATAAAGATTACAATATTAAATTAAAGAAACAATTTGCATCTATTTTATCCTACTTTCTTCTTCTTCTTTCTACTTAAACTTCAACTTCATTTTACATATCTTAGATCTAAGATCTTCTTAAACCCATTATAACCCTTCAAAAGATTCTCAAATATAAGCTCACAAATGTTTTATATGTACAAATCCCAAATGGAGGAAAAAACACTAAAAGTCACATCCATGAATATATTCCCTATGATTACAAATCATTTAAGAAAATGAGCAATAAATAATAAATAAAGCATCAAAATACCGAATAAATACAAATCATTCAAGAAGATGAGTAAAAATCTAGATCTAATCTCAAATTAAAACAAAATCTAAACCTTAAATCCAACTTGTGGAGGCAAGATTTCAACAAGTTCTTGGGCAAAATGAAAAAAGAGAGAGAAAAGAGAGATTTTCAAAGGCATGAGAGAAAAGTGGGAGGAGGGTTAGTATGAGGGGTATTGTAGTAACTTTATTATAATATAAAAAAGTAAATAGATTTTCGGTCAATCATTTTAAAATCCCCTATTTCGAAATCTAGTTGGAGTAATCAATTGAAAGTGAATTATTTTTAAATCCAATTTAGTAAAAATGCATTTTGGAGAATTGCTAAACACTACAAATTTTCAAAAGTGACTTCTTTCTAAATTTAATCACTTTAAAAAGGGATCCAAACACACTCTTGTTAAATCTATAAAGTACTGTTGTGAGTAGTAATGTGCCACCAATTTGAGTATCAAAATTAGTAAAGTTGCGTATAAGATTTAGTTGTTTAGTTAAGATAGGATTGACAAGTGTCGTCGAGTAGCTAAAGACGAGGTCACACCATCTCTTAGGCTAAGAGTAGGTGGTCTAGGAAGGCGTGTGACACATTGTTTATCAATGTATATCAATGATAGAATATTAAATTTTTGTATATTTATTAGGGGCATGCATTTTTAAAAGTAGCAAAATAAATTAAAATATTTACAAGTTATAGCAAAATTTTTTGATTATATCAATGATAGACATTGATAGACTTCTATCACTGTCTATCAATGTCACTGATAGAAGAATAACAGTGTCTATCAAATGTTTGTTATTGACAGAATCTGAAATTTTGCTATAACTTGTAAATATTTTGTCAAATTTGTTATTTTTGACAATTTTCCTATGTATTACTACTGTTAGTAGTTTTGCTATTTAAAACAAATTTCCTTTACATTATATAATATAAATAATAAAAGTTTTAATTTTTTAAAAAGTACAAAATGATTATTTTTTATATTAGAGGATTTTTTATAGATAACAAAAAAATTTGAAACTATCTACAAAATATATAATAAAAAAACTAGATAAAGTTCAAGAATAATATTTTCTTAAAACTATAATAAAAAATAGGATACCTAGAAAAGATAAGATTTGAGGCCCTAATCATGTTCTGGACTATGTGATGAGATTACACGCGACAAGAATTGACTATGCAATGAGATTGCTACGCGATGGAAATTGGTGGCTTGGAGAGATCGCAAGGTAACTCGTGTTTTGCGTTTTAGCTACACGATGAACTATTATGCGATATGAGCTTCCTTCACGTGGAAGTAGTTGATGTCAACCTTATGTAAGAAGGCGTGTGAGCTAATTTAACCTTGCCACCCAATTGAATTCAGGATAAGGAGGTGAAAGTAACATGTGACATTCTGATATTGGTTGAGTCTCACCGCTAGGTAAAGATAATCATTCTAGCATGAGAAGTTTCATTAGAGAGACTTATAAATAGGTGAAGTTTGACCATTTTTTAGGCTGCTTTTACTTGTATTCACTTGAGAAACAATCGAGAGAATTTCAAAGATTTTCAAAGATCCATCACAAGCTTGAGTCAATAAGGAAGTGCAAAGAAATTCTTGGCTAAAGAGTTAGGCGAGGAAGCTAATTGATTGTGATTGGTTTCTTTCTATAAATGTTTTCAAAAAAAAAAATTTTAAAAAATTTCTAGTGTGTTTAAATCCATAAATATATTTCTAGCGAAACTCTAAGTTACATGATTTCTCTTATGTTCTTTAATTCTTAAAAATATATTGATTTTTTGCATAAATTGGATTTGAAATAAACTGGACTAATTTGATGAGATATCTCACACTTGCTATATGTTTTGGTGTGGGATACCTTATCCTTGTTGTGTTATCTGGGATAAGATGTCCTATTCTTGCTCTGTGATCTAGAATATAATGCGTTATACTTACTGTGTGATCTGGTACTGGATGCCCTTTTCTTACTGTGTGATTTGGTATTGAAAGATGTGTTATACGTGATAGAATTGATGGTGAATTACTGTTGCATTGAGATCACTCTACACAGTTGCAATCCAACAAAAGAATGTGGTATATGCTTGAGTTGAGGAAAGGGTACAAAGATGTAATTGAACACGCAGAGCAATTCTACAAGATGATTTAAATGATTCCTTATGCAAGATGCATGCTTATGAGATATGAGTCATTATGAATGATTTGAAAAGAAATGCTTCCATATGATTTATAAATGTTGTTAATGAAATTTGGATTGTGTTGATTGCCTAACGCGTTGAGATGTTTGATTGGAACTCAATGTTTTATTATTGAATTGCATTTATATCAACTGATTCTGCGAAATGCATTGCAACGAGTTATGACAAAAATTGACTTAATAAATGTGTTGTTAAAAGATCACACTCACTGGATGTCTTTGTCTAAGCTTTCAAATGTTTTGTTTTATCCCTCCATGTAGCTAGGAACATCCTAACTTTTGTCTTGTTGTCTTGATCACTTAACATGACATACAACAATCACATCATCTTTGTAAACTCACATAACATGTAGAAGCTAGGCGAGGAGAGTCAAACTATTGTTTTGAGACTTGTATATACTTTCAGTTGAAGGAACTTTGTACCTGTGTTAAATGTATTCTTTTATCAATTATCAATGAAGTATTGGTGTTTTCAAATGAAGTTCTCATTTCGCGTTAAGCTTGTTGATTGTGTTTATTCCACTTACTAGGCATTCTGCATGCTATCTCATGGAGAGATTCACGTAGAATGTCTAGGCGGTCACGTCTTTACACGTATCACATGAAGTAATCTTAGGGTGGGACGTGACATAAGACACAAATAAGAGTAAAGCTGAAACTATTGTAAAAAGTAGAGTGATTTATGTGCCAAAGGAAGTCATGTATCCAGTACACGACCACCTTTTAAAAAAAACTAATCCCCAAATTAACCTAGTATTTGAAGTATAAATGATAGCTTTGGACTCTTTGACGAGTATTCCCACTTATCACAAAATTTTGTTTTGATGCAACACATTTGGTTGTACATTTTAAGTTATTTTAGTTGAACAAATTGACAAAAAAATATTGTATATCTTTAGGAGACTTTTTTCTTTAAGTTTTCACGGGTTATTTTTTCTTAAGTTTCTAATATTACCATGGTTTTGGTTCAAATGAGAATGCAAATTTATATAATTCTACATTAAAAATTGAAGCTCATATGAATTAAAATTTATAATACGAACTAAGCATGATCCTGATCTCCCTCTACAACATTCTCACCTTATTGTCATTGTCTACGTCGAATACATCTTCAATTAGTGTATGCAACATTGAGTTGTCTTGTGTGTTGGATAATATGTTTTATGTTTATCAAGGTTTGTTTACACATTAAACTCAAATCTTGTAAATCATATTTCACTGAGTAATTGTGTACGTCTTGAACAAAATTATTATGAATGATTGTAAATAATGTAATTAAATATTGTGTATGACATAAAATTAGAAAAAAAATCATATTAAAATTCTTATCATGCAATAATAGTAAGGGTCATCGAGTGTGATAAATTGTCTTGTAATTTACTTGTATTAGGAAAAATAGTCATCTGATACAGTTGACTTGTTTGTTACTTTTCCTTGTACACAATGATTATGACGTGTATGCCACATCGTGATATATTCCTCACAAATCTTACACCAATCTTGATTGTGTTTACTTCTTAAATCAATTTGGTGTTATGTTGGGTCTATAAAGCACAATGACCGTGCGATTTGTAGTATACCGAACTGTTGTAATACACGGTCTGGTAAATGCCATTCAACGATATGGAAGTATATCATAGGGCCCAAGTCTATATTATGACATTGGAGGTAGCAATGTCATAATATCGGGTGTGTATCAATTAATCTTTTAAAAAAGAAAACATAAGTAGGCAACAAAAAATAAGTAGACAACATTTGTATAATACTTTACTACCTGAATGTGCATCAATCAGTCAAATATTTGTCGATATGCTAACAACATATTTGTTGACTATTCCGTTTCAGGTAGGACACTACTTAGTCTAATGTGTGAAAAATTGATAATAAGTTATAAAAAGTACAAATATATTAAAAACAATATATAAATAAAATAATACTTGAAACTTAGTGATCGAGCAACTAGAGCCTGTAATGTAACTTATGGTGCTACATTAGAAAATCTATCATATGCCCATACTTTCAGTAGCATTAGTGGCCCAACTATTTTTAAGGATTGTGCATTACTAGCTCAACACAATTCTCTATAAAGTCATTCAAAGCATTCAACGTCTCAAGAGTATGTACCAGTCTAGTCGAATCACTTAGAAGCAAAAGAAACATATTGTCTACCAATGTATTTAACTTGTCGACAAATAAAAATCTCCAATGAATTGAATAATAATGTACGCATGAGCATATCTCTGGACACAATGTCAACATTTGGTGGAAATTCTAGAAATTGTTCATTCAACCTGAGTTTTGTGTTCTGTGAATACAAAACTCAAATATACAGGGGATCTCTCGTCACACTTCGTAAATGTGGAGCAATCAACCTATTCCCGACGCCGTAAAGTACAACGTAAGTGTTCTTCATTCCTGACGTTTCACTAACGGCGTCGAAAAACGTTTAAAGTTTTAAAAAATATTAAAAATAATTTAAACTTTCCCCGACACGTTTATACATAGCGTCGGAATTGTCAACCTTTTCCGACAGAGCTTTACGACGTTTGATTAAGTTTTTTCTTTCGATATCTCTTATCTCGACTTTCGTGTTTTGCGTTGAAAAGTACTTTTTTTTTTTTTTTTGTAGTGGGACATCATTCCAAATCTTAGTAATTTCAAAAGTGAATGTTTGTCATTATTTTTAAAACATTATTATTTCAAAGGAATGGTTTGATAGTGGTAAGTAAGTGTGTTTTTCCAAATTGGTTGCTGATTTATATAAATGGGAATCACAAGGGATAAGAAAGAAGAAGCAATAGAAAAACATCTTCCTTTTTCTTTTCTAATATTAACTTTTTTTTTTTTTTTTTTTTGAAAAGGCAAGATTTCAAAGCATATGTCTATATATTTTTAATATCCACTAATTGATAGCAAAGGACAAGTCAAAATCTCAAATATGGAAAAACATTTCAGAAACCAAGAAAGCATTATTGGAAACTTGAACTCATAATTTCAAAAATGCTTAGTAAAGCATAATTTCATCACTTTTATTTCTCTTTTCAAGATTTTAATAAAAATGGTTATTTCACAAAAAGCGCTAAAACTAAAGAAGAAGAATTTTAGTTCATCTTAGATGCATGTATCTCAAACTATACCTAATGATATAGTATTGTGTGATTGTTTATTTATTTTTCTATTTTCTTCATACTTGTATTTGTGTGATTCAAAACGGGAGATTACAGTGATGACCTATAATCGACCTTAATCATTCCTCAAAACTAAAATCTATACTTTCTTACGAGTCAAATTTAATAAGTAAATATATCTATCTATCTAAATGGGACCGTCATAAAATAGGTTTGTTAAAGGTAACGTTGGGTGGTAAATTTACAATTTTTTCTAAGTTAAGAAGTTAAAATAAAATATTGATCATTCGCAAAAAAAGTGATTACATTCCTAACTTTCAATTTAACCGACCACTCAGACATAAAATTATTACACAGTTGAATTTTTTACCACAAAAAAACTTGCGAACTATACAAAAAAAATATTAGAATTTATCTCAATAAAAATCATTACAAGACATAAAAGGAAATATGCTTAACTAAAAAAAAAACAGACAAAATGATTATCAAACAAAGCTTGAACCATGAAAAAATAATTTTTAAATTGATGTTTAAGATAGATATATCTAACCTTAAGCAAATGATTATGTTTGATTGTAACAATTTCTATATAGTATGACTATGACCCATTTGAGTGAGTTGAATTGTAAAAATGAGTGAATTTTGTTGAAATCTATCAATATAATGAAATGAAAGACTATAGGTACAATCTCACAAATTTACAATAAGATTTTATATGATACTTATAAACCAGAAAATAAACCTTGGACCGTCGAGATGATATTGTCAATACCTAACATCGTTTAATTCGACTATGTGAAAAAAATTCAACTCCTAAAGCTAAAACATTTTTTAAAGGTAAGAATTTAAAATATAAAGATTTAATGGAATTTCTTGTCTAGCTCGATAAACTAATTAAAGAATCAATGTGTCTATAAAACCATACTTAAATAATAAAAATTAACTTTTAATTTTGAAGGAATTCTTTTCCAAAACTGCAACATTTGAATAATCATAGTTTTTTTTTTTCTTTTCTGAAATTAAACATTTGAATAATTACAATAAGCTGCTACAATAACTATGACTACAAAAATAATTTTTTAAATTTTGTTTTTAATTTTAAAATTCGATAAGATATTGTTTTTCTTTTAGAAAGTTGAAAACTATAAATGAAAAATTAAAAAGAAATAAGTATGAATTTCAAATAAAAAGAAGGAACATTTTCAGAAAAAGAAAAATATTAAAATTATTTATAAACTATAACAAATTAAAATCCATCCAATTCCTTTTAAAATATTTAAGTTTCTATTATAATTTGTCATCCCTCTAAGAAGGAACAAAAGTAAAATCATTTCTAAATCGAGAACATATATAACTTAAAGTAGCTAAATCATCATCTGTACTATACTTGGAGAAAAATATAGATTCATTCCACTAAAATAAACTTTGATGGAGGAATGTCCTTAGAGTCCCACAAAAAAATAAGAAGAATGGAATAAAGCAAAATGGCTGAAGTTATGGGCAATATTCCTCCAACCTCTTACCATAATACTAAACCCTTCGTCTTGCTTCCACAAACTGTAATCACTTATCATGTTTAAAATCACTTAAGATATACATTATATGATTTTAGAGTTTCAAATACATGTTTTTTTATATGTTGTTATAACAAATTTTTAAGTATGATTAAAAATATGATTTAAGTGAATTTAAAAATGATAAAAATAATTTAAATAAATTGAAGATAAGATTTGATGTTTTCAAAGGAAATAAAAAAGAAGATTCCTAAATAATACAATGAGTAATGAGATCCAAACGTATTTATTTATTTGTTCACCACTTATTATTATATAACGGGACGAAGATTAGCCATCAAATTCCACTTCCTGACCTCCTAATCCAACGACATAGGATTGTACTATATCTCTCTGTCAACACATCGCCGGAGTCGAAGGACTCTCCTCACCGGAACCCTCCGTCATGGAAAATAACTCCTCGCCTGCAACTGGACTTCACCCTATCCGCTGCAGAGGTACTTCTTTTCTTCTTCACTTGTACTGTCTTTTCCGTTTCAGTTTTTTTTTACCCAATGTCTCTTGTCTTCTTCAAATGTTCGATGCTTCATTGCGTTTGAAACTTGTTAGCTGCTGTCTGCCAGAAGCCTGGAGAGCCGCTAGTGATTGAGGAGATAATTGTGGCGCCGCCTATGCCTCGTGAAGTTAGGATTCGGATAATCTGTACTTCTTTGTGTCATAGCGATCTCACTTTCTGGAAATTGAAGGTTCGTCTTCTAATGCTGGTTTTTTGTGTTCATTTTGTACAATGAAGTAGTTGTTTTACTCGATTTTTTAATGTTCCATTTCTGAAGGATCCTCCGGGGATATTTCCTAGAATTCTTGGCCACGAGGCTATCGGGTGAGTTCCACGTCTCCTTTTCAACTCTGTAAAATCATTTTTGGGGATTTAAGTCTAATTTCACCCTATTAATTAAAATTATATGTTGAAGTTTTGGATATATATGATTATGATTTAGGATTGTACTGAACTTAATTAATAATGCTTGTTCCTGTATTGCTTTGTGAAGCAAAACATTCAAAACTCTAAAAGTTGATCTGAAAATACCAATACGCTATTTATTTGGTACTATCTAAAAGTAGACCTGCTTGAGATTTATTGTTTGATGTTGCAGAGTAGTTGAGAGTGTAGGAAAGGATGTTCATGAAGTTAAGGAAGGAGATACTGTAATCCCAACCTTCATGGCGGACTGTGGGGAATGTAAAGATTGCTTGTCAAATAAGAGCAATCTGTGTACAAATTTCCCTTTCAGCGTGTCTCCAGGGACGCCTCGATATGGGACTAGCAGATTCACAGATTTAAATGGAGAGGTTATTCATCATCTTTTGTTTGTATCAAGTTTCACTGAATACACAGTGGTAGATATTGTCAACGTCACCAAAGTAGACCCTGCAATCCCTCCAAACAGGGCATGCCTTCTTAGTTGTGGGGTAACAACAGGTCAACTTCTAATTCATTACTTACTCCTGTGAAGATTTGAATTGTATTCTCCTGAATGCTTTTGAGTTTGCGTATATAGTTAATTAGTGGCTGTTTAATTTTGCACAAAATTAGTTCTGTTCTTAAAATGCTGCTAGTCCAGTTTCCTACGTCAAAAAATGTTATACCTCATAAAGAAACTTTTTTTTTTTAAAAGATCTCACAAAAAAACTTGACCTCTATTTGGTTAGGACTTCAATTTCTTGAGAGGACAGCAGCCTTAGTTTTCTTATTCTTCCTATATATTTCTGCTCAAATATCAAATACACCGGGTAGTATTTTGTGAAATTATGCTATGCTGACTTGTGTATATTTGAATATGTTGATCTGGTTATAGGGGTTGGTGCGACATGGAGAACAGCAAATGTGGAAAAGGGCTCCACTGTTGCCGTATTTGGACTTGGGTCCATTGGTTTGGCTGTACGTATGAGCTTATTGACTTTGTTTCAATATAACTTTAACGCCTAAAATTTCCTGGTTTACTTTTAATGCGATAGGTTGCTGAAGGGGCAAGAATATGTGGAGCAAGCCGGATTATCGGTATCGATGTCAACCCAGAGAAATTTGAAACTGGCAAGTATTTTCATTTCTCTATTCTTTCTTAAATTTTTAATTGTTTGAAGCAACTTCTCTCTATTGAAGAGTCCTGATTTAAAAGGTAACATGTCCAATCATGTGAAAACATTGTTAATTTAAACTTAAAAAATTCACTGGAAGCATTTAAAGATCATGTTATTATTAAGTAGTCTTAAAAAATGTTCATTTCCCAAATGCAGCAAAAAAGTTTGGAGTCACTGAATTTGTTAATTCCAGAACTCTAGGCGATAAATCTGTGAGCCAGGTTTGTAGGCTATATCAATGAGATTGAATATGATTTAGTTTCACATTCCCATAAAACCTGCTACCTTAATTACAAATAGTACCTCAGAATTCACTGTTTGTTTACAAGTGCTAAAGGATTTTACTGGAAATGAATTAGTAATACCGTTGGTAATCTTGCACACTTTAACGTGGAGCAGGCGGTTATTGAAATGACTGATGGAGGTGCAGACTATTGCTTTGAATGTGTTGGAATGGCTTTCTTAGTTGAAGAAGCATTTAGAAGCTGCAGACAGGTCCACCCTTTTCTCTTTATTTAAGCACTTTCCATGAATATTGTTCCTTAACCGTGACTATAATTTGGTTTAGTATCTGTATTTGTTTCCTTTTAACTCTTTCAACAGAAATCTATGTGATTGGTATGCTTGATACTGATACAGATTCTGTTCTTGAATAAACAAAAATGAGCTTTTGCAAAAGTAAAGAGCCATGTCTGTGGTGAGGGCTTGTGAACTGGGCCCCCTCACCCAAACACATAGGGTCTTTTTTTTCTTTTTCTTTTAATTTTTTTGAAAATATATTTTTTGAGAGTTTCCAAACACATGGATTTAAACGGTATATTATATTCAAACCCTCACATATGGATCCCAAATCTAAATCCTACCCTCCCTAGTCCCTTCTTCCCTTTTTAGTTTGATTCTTATTCGTTTAACACACGTGATAAATAACAACAAGTAGAGTAACAGTAACAGTAATATATAATAATAATAATAACAACAACAAACAAACAACAGTAATAAATAATAATAAATAGTAATAGTAATAATAGCAGTAATAAATAATAATATCAATAAACAATAAATAGTAACAGTTATAATAATAATAACAGTAATAAATAATAATAAATAAAAGTAATAATAGTAATAAATAATAATAATAATAATTATTAGTATTATTATATCAATAAATAATAATAATAGTAATTATAGTAATATCAATAATAATATAACAATAAATAATAATAATATAACAACGTTTTCAAATATAGAAAAATGAATCAAAATATAATAACATTTTAGATTATATTAATTAGGATGATAGTCTTCTTCCTGTGTGTCTATCAGTTAGTGACATTGATAGACTTCTACTTGGGACTATCCATGTCTATCAATTACATTGATAGACATAGTTAGAAGTCAATTAATATCTATCATTTATGAATTATAAGATTTGAATATATTTGTAAATATGGTAGATAATTTTAGCTATTTGATATAATTTCTGTAGCTTATATATATTAGTATAATTCTTAAAATATAAAATTATAGTTAGATTATGGATATATATAAGATATGAAATTAGTATATATAGATTTGAATTATGATTGTAAAAAAGATAAATGATATAGAAATGGATAATTGAGTTTCAGGGGTGGGGAAAAACAATAGTGTTAGGAGTAGACAAACCTGGAGCAGTATTGAATT
>JBBPDI010000015.1:13264492-13279521 GCA_037974545.1 Cucumis variabilis | reverse complement strand
TCTGTGTAGAGTGAAATTGTCTAAATTTACCATTTATGTTGGTTAATAAAAACAAACTCATTTAATCATGCTAAAGAACTAGTAGGCAACCAAAAAATATATAACTTCTTCAAATTCTTATCAGTTTAGTAGTTATACAAGCTTCAGTGGTTATTGACCGAGGGTGTAGGAAGGAGGGAGGAGCCCTAATTGGTTGCTTTTTGTAGGCTCTTGCTGCCTCCTCCTTCTTTTAAAATTATAGCAATCCTCCCATTTTCCTCCCTCAACTTTTTATTTTTCTTTTTCCTATCCCTTTCTCCGAAAATATTTTGTCTTTTGTTCATTTTCTCCCCTTATAAATTCCTTTTTGATTTTTCATGTCATGCCCATCTAATCCATCCATTCATTCCTCTTAATTTGTCAACAAAGTTGTGGAAAAAAAAAGAAGTCTTCATTTTTTTTCTTTTTTGGGTCTTCTAAACTTGATTCTAGATACACGAAGGAAGAAATTTTATCATTATCATCATTATCATAACTGGATTCCTAAGTTAATTTCATTCATAATCATAGTGTAGCCACCTAAATTTAACCTACACATATATTTTTTTAAAAAAATAATAATATTAGTAATAATGGCTAAACTTTTTATTTATTTATTTATTTTAAAAGGTAAAAAATTAGTAATAACATAATATTCCATTTTTATCATTTTAGAAAATAAAAACAAATCTATTTATTTTAAATAAAATCTTTTAATATCAAAGAAATTATTTAGTTTTAAATAAAATATTTTTTAAAAACTTATTTCTACTCATTTTAGAAAAAAATAAATTAATAAAATCTTTTGACTTATTTATATCATTTTAGAAAAAAAGAAAATCAATTTTAAACAAAAATCTTTTAATATCTATTTAATTTATTAATTAATTTTTCACAAAATCTCAAAATATCTCATTTAATTCAATTTATTTATTTTAAAGAAAAAATAAATTTTAATTTATTCATAATATCCAATTTTGATTTTATTCTTATTGATTTTTTTCTAATTTATGATACACCCCCAAGTCTATAAATAGGGACCTTTGTCATTTGAAAAAAGGGAGAAAATTTCTTGAAAAGAAAATGGGAAAGAGAAATTTCTTGAGGAAAAAAGTTTCTTAGTAGAAAAAAAAATTCTTTAGAGAGAGTGCTTAGAAAAAATTTTATTATTTAGAGCGAATTTCTGCAAAAAAAAAAAAAATCTGCAAAATGTGAATTTTTCTTATTCTTTCCTTACCTTATTGTCTTTACTTTTTTTTTTTTTTACTTTACCTTAAGCAAATCAAATCCCATGTTGAAATAAACTTAGTTGAAGATTGCATTTGGTAAGGATTTAATCCCAAGGATTCGCACCTCATACAACAAGTAATTTCTTTGGATTGGAATCCTTATTTTTCTTTTCTTCTCTTTTTGAAAGATAGAAAGAGAAAGAGAAAGAAAAGAAAATGTAGGAAAATTTTTGTATTTTTTTTTACTACTTTTTTCTTTCTTTTATCATCATTAAAAAAAAAATATTTAGTCTTTTTCTTCTCTCTAAAACGATAGGGAGAAAGAAAAGGAAATAAGAAAAAATGTTCGTTTTTTTATTTATCCGTATTTCATTACTTTTTTTCTTAAATCCCAACTTTTAACCTTTATTTTCTTTTCTCTAAAATATATAGAGAGAAAATGAGGATAGGGAAAAAATGTCATAATATACGAATTCGTGATATTTTGTAATTGTTAATATTAAAACAACGACAATTTAATTTTATAAAAAATTAATGTCATAATATACAAATTTGTGACATTTTGTAATTGTCGTCAATAGCAAAACAATGACATTTGCTTTTATAAAAAAAAAAAAACTATCACGATTTAGATATCTTTAACAGAGAAATGTTGTCATAATATACGAATTTGTGACATTTTTGTAACTTTCGTCAATATAAAAAATATTACATTTATTTTTATAAAAACTGTCACGATTGGCATATCCTTGACATATAAAAAATGTCATGATAAACGAATTCATGACAATTTTGTAACTATCATTAATAGACAAATGATGACAGTTATTTGTTGTTACAAAATAAAATATGACAGTTGTTTGTTGTCATAAAATAAAAATTAATGACATTTATTTTCTATCATGAAAAAACTTATTGTGACAGTTTTTGAAACTGTTATGGAATGACTTTTCACAACATGTGATACTGTGACTATAAATAAGTGTCACGGATTTGGTTTCCGATAGAAAATAACCGTCGTTTGCTTAACGGATTTTGTTGTAGTGGTATTAGAAGTATTAAAGTTGGTTTTAGTTATTTTGTTAAAGCCTGTTAATTTTTATTTTATTTTGATTGGTTTGTTAATAAGTTTTTGTTAGTGAGTTGGCAACCACTCTCCTGTGTCTCAACTTGTATAAATATATATAAACATTACTGGGTTCATTAGTAATAAAACGAGAGAGTCGTTTATATTGAATTCCCATGTCCAATAATAATGTCGGTCGTCCCATTGGATGCATATCACTCGTTTATACTTTAACAGAGACATTTCAACATTGTCCCCAACCTTGTCAATATGTTCACACACTGCTGCACCTTTTCTCGGGATATTTTTTTGTTCTTCACCATTGCATCCCTACTTTATAATTAGTACCAAACTTCATATTTTTTCTAATACATTCTTTGAAACTGTGAATCTTATCAATATTTGTAGCAAAGTAATGGCGAAGGACAATATTATTAATGAATATGTTCATGAATTGGAGGTCGATCCATCCAACAATTCTCATATTTCACATATCTTCTCAGATAAAATTTGTCAGGTTTTTATTATTTTTTTTCCTCTAATTTTTCTTCCACTCATTATTTGGAATATGTACATATAGTTTTTGTTCGTACTCATTTTTTGTGTCTGAATTTGTGGGTAGAATTATTCTCTCTCTCCAATTTCAGATACAAGAACATTATTTGAAAACTTTGTATCACTGCATCTTATTTTCACTCTCTAAACTAGATTATAGAAATTTAGCTAAAGTTGGTATACCCTATAAGCTTAAAAGAATTTATATATAAGTGAAATAATATATGAAACAAAAGGCATAGACTTCTTTTACATGAAAGATTTTCAAACAAAAAAAAGTGGCCTTTTTTTTTTTGTTTGTTTGTGTCGTACTGGATGCATCATTAATTCGTATATTTAAATTTAACTTTTAGGTTTTGGACAAAATTTTGGTTATTATAATCTTTAATATTGTTGGGTTAGTTTATGTTTTTTAGGATGAATTATTTTAGTTTAGGTTATAGTCGCTTGTGTTTGACGTGTAAATTACTATTTTAGTTTAAGAAGAAAATAGTAAACAATGGTAGTAGGGTGTAAGAATAACTCGACAACTCGAATAATCCAGACTACCCAATCTATATTATAAGGGTTAGGTTGGGTTATTTTTAAATTATGGTTGAGTTGGGTTTTTATCAAAAACAAAAATTGGGCTTGGTTGGGTCTTGGGTTGAGGTTTGAAAAATTCAAATTAACCCAAACCAAACCAAATTAATGATATTATATATATTTATATTAAGTTTTATAATATGATGCTTGAAATATTTTTTGATTTTAGAAGTTTCGTTCATATTTGGCTCTCTTCTTAAGTAATACTAGATGTTTTAAAACTTTTTGTTAAGTATTATTGTATTAATGTTGTACTTTATGGATGTTTTTGGATGTATGAATTTATGATATGTATAATCCAACCTATAGTTTTATGGGTTAGAAATGTTTCTTAAGTCATTGAGTTGCCAACCCAAACCAACCCCAAAATTTGGGTTGCTTCCAAAATAGCCCTCAACCCAACCCGTGTTTATACTCCTAATTGCAACAAAAAAAAATGGTGTATATAATAGTAAAACCAAAGCAAATGAGACTTTTGATATAGTGTTTACTTACAATAACAAAGATGTAGTTATTCTAGTCTTAGATATAGCTCTTTTCTAACACTACAAGAAATCAAATAATTTCGACGCCATAAAACAACGTCGGCGAAAGGTGCATTAGCGTTGACCACCTTTTGCCAACGTTTCACTGATGCAAGAAATGTAACATCGACAAAGAGGATATTTTGTGACATACAAGAACTAGATGTCGCAGAAAGTCTAAAACTAAATTTAATGTGTTCACTTTCTCCGACGTCACCCTGCCACACGTTGGGAAAAGTGAACGCATTAAATTTAATTTTAAACTTTCCACGATGTATGACTAGGAGCACGTCGGGAAATGTTTAAATATTGATTTTCATTTAAACTTTTCCCGATGTCGGGTAGAGTAACATCAGGAAAAGTTTTTAAAAAATTCATTATATAAACATTCCCCAAGTTCCACCCCTGCCACACATTGAGAAAAATGTGTACGTATTGAAGTGACAATGGTCACCTTTTCCCGATGTATGGCAAGGTGCACGTTGGAGAAAGTTTAAATAATGAATTCATTGTTTAAACTTTTTGCAATGTGGGTACTCCATACGTCGGGGAAAGGTACATTCCGCGACGTTTTTGAAGATGTCAGAAAAGGTCCACTTATTTATTTCCCTTCAACACAGAACCGATTTCAAAACCAAATGAAAAGAAAAATCGACCGAGAGAAAGGGAGAGGAGGAGATTCGTGTTGCCGTTCGTTCGTCTTCGTCGTTGTTGGTGTCGACGTGCCGTCGAAAGTATCCTCGTCCGTCGCTGAAATGTAAAATTATTATTTCTTTTTTTTTTTTGAGAAATTAGAAAACTTGAATGTATATAAATTTATATTAAATTTTGTTATTTTGTGAATGTATATACATTTGTATGATATCATGAATGTATGTGTAAAGTGTATGTATAATGTATGATATAATATGAAAAGTGTACATATGTATAAAGAAAAATATAGATATGTATATTTAGAATTTAGAAATTACATATAGATAATAAAAAATGTATGTATCATATGACGTAGTTTATGATAAATTTAACTTAATATATTCTTCCTTTTGAGCAAGGATTGTTCATATATACATGTATATATATACTTTCATCTTTTTGCTAATAAACAAAACAAAGAATTCTTGTTTTGTGTAATTGTTTCTACTCTTACATTTTGATTTTACCGTAGAAAATCAGACGACCAACCTATTTTCTATTTTTTAAAAAAGTAAAAAAATCTAAATCATAAAACTTTTAGGTTTTCTTTAAATATAACAAACAAAAATATTTACACGATAAATAACAATAGACCAATATTACTATCATCTATTACTGATAGACTAATATTTTGTCATTTAAAACAGTTATCTAGGATTATTATCTAACTGATTCTCATAGAGTCCTTTAATACATCCTTCTCTATATGATACATATATACACAACAATTATGGAGATAGGAGATTAAACTTTCTATGTCTAAGATGGTAGGTCATGTAAATTACTTTTGAACTAGTTCACTTTGAATATTAGGTTAAATTATCAATAAATAAATATATATATATATATATATATATATATATATATATATATACATTTATATCCTTGAACTTTATCATTTGTTCTCAAGTATACCCATATATTTTCAAAAGTTGCAATGTTGATGTTAAACTGTTATAAACATTTCAAAAATACCATTGAAGTAGAAATTCTTTAGAATTTGAACAAAGATTGAGATATCCAAATAGTGTAGCACCTAGCATGGAACAAAAATTTAAATTATCACATTTTTTATCTATCGTCTTCACACAATTCCTAAACCTTAGATTTTTTTATTTGAAATTTTAAAGAATATTTTGAGATCAAAATATAAAAATCTCAGAGACCAAAAGTACATGTTACCCATTAGCATGATAATTGTTTATAACATATTATTTAGTTGGTTAGGAGCACATTCTTGTTGATTGAAAAATAAAAAAATGACATTATAGTATTTGTAGTTCATTCACACTTCTCCGAACCAAGCAACGCTTAAATTATTTTTAGTATGACTACAATTGGTAAGTGGCAAATATCATGAAATTAATCTCATTCCTTTCAGAATTACGATTGATTGAATTATAACTAATTTTGAATACAATTGGACCATATAATTATCATTGGGTGCATAAGTGTAGAGCCTTAATTCATACCTCTTGTTGCACCTCCTATCATGTCACCAACAAACAAATGAACGTAATAGAAAAAAATCCCAAAGTAAATGTAACAATAAGTTCTATTTTGTTAAAATATTTATTTTGGCAAAGTAATTCTTTTAAATAGTGAGGTTGGAGTAGTTCCTATTGCAAATGATATATCTTAGATTGCATTCCTTTATTTATGGAGATAGGATATTCTGTAACAAAAAGATACAGTGAGTTTGAAGATCGTTATTTAAATAGGCAAAAGTGAAACGGAGACGTGTTGTTGGTGCATCGCACGATAATCTGCACAGAAGTAATCAATATACGATGACAGGTGAAGAACTTGACTTTATCCTGATTTATTAATAATCACCAGTTACATGTGATGTAAATGACTACATGTTTAACGATGAGGAGTTGACGACAAGAAGACCTGGTATACGTCTACGGGAGTTGTCATTGCAAGAATTGATGAAGTTAGATAAATTGATCTAGCCTTCAGGGGGAGCCTGAATCAATTAAGTAGGAGATTATGTACTGGTCAGAGGGAGCCTGACAATGTTTTTAGTTGGTTTCTGACTATATTCATGTATCTTAGTTCATAAAATGTTTTATCATAATCTCAAATAAAATTCCTCATCTTGGCTGATAGCTCAACAGATGTAAGCATATTGGCCGAACTGGGTTACCAAAGTTTACTGTCTCATTTTACATATATATGTCCTCTAGCTATACATATAGATTACTGCTAATGGTATAACTAAAAGGAACTTCATTATTTCAATTAGTATCAGAGCGTGGTGCGATACAAATGGAAGCAGCAAGGGAAGTGACTGTAGCCTCAAAGCCTCCTCTGTTGGACGGTAGCAACTATTCTTACTAGAAAACTCGGATGATCTTGCATTTAAAGTCATTGGATGTGAAAGCGTGGAGAATTGTGATTGTTGGGTGGACACCACCCATGGTGACAGTGGACGGAAAATTTGTACTGAAGCAAGAAAGGTGCTTCATTCTTTTCCAAAAAGATTTGAAATGAAAGCAATTGCCATAGAAGAATCACAAGATGTTACAACTCTCTCACTTCAAGAACTAATGGGATCTTTAATGTCCTATGAGACCTCGCTTGCTGAACGTGAAGAAGTTAAAAGTAAAAGAATTGCATTCCCGACCAAGCAAGAGGAGACAGTATTTGAAAAAGGAAAATTTGTGTATGAGTCAGCAAATGAACCTGTAGCTATGTTGACAAAACAGATCTCTAGTATGCTCAAAAGATTCAATAACTCTGGGGGCCATAGCAGTTCCAGCAATAAAATTTTCAAAGCTTCAGAAGAAGAGAGACAGACAGATCAAATATGCGAGACTTAGATAGAACAAATTTCAGAGAAACAGATCGATCAGTCAGTAGGGAAAATTGTCAAGTTAAGTGCAGGGAGTGGGGAGGATTTGGTCACTACCAAGCAGAATGTGCAACGTTCTTTAAGAGGCAGGAGAAACAGAAGAAAAATTTTGCTACAACCTTATCTGATGACGAAACTGATTCAAAAGTTGATGAGGGAGAATACGTGAACGCGTTTATCAGTTGTGTCTCACCATAAAAAGAGGAAATCATTCAGGTGAGTGGTAGTGAAGAAACTGATGAAGGTAGCACAGATTTATTAGAAGGGAAGAAGGAGGATGAAATACGAGTTGTTCAAAAAGAAAGAATTCAGAGTCTTCTGGAAGACAATCAGAGGTTGTTGACTGTCATTTCAAGGCTGAAACTCATGTTGAAAGAAGCACAAGGAGACTATGAACACCTTGAAAAGCTGGTTCGAATGCTAAACTCAGGAACAGATGATCTAAATCAGATTATATCTATGGGCAGGAATTATACATCTAAGCAGGGGCTGGGATATGATAGTATGGGTCAGCAAAAGATTGATTATGACAAAATGGTCTTTGTTCCTGCACGAGAAACTAAACCATAGGTACTAGAAGTAAAGCAAGCTGCGAGAACCACTAATGTGAATCATCATGTAAAAGTGTGCTATTCGTGTGGCAAGACAGGACATGTCATGGTTGTATGCATCATGACACGAAGAAACTTAAGCAAGAAATGGTTGAAGAAACCTGATCCAAGATCTTCCATACAGTTGATCAAAAATAGAAAACAAGTCAAACAAGAATGGAGAAGGAAGCAAGTATTGTCTGCGGAAAAAGGAAATGTAGCATTTACCTCAGTACAAGTTCGTCAAGAAGATTGGTTCTTTGATAGTGGGTGTTCTAGACATATGACAGGTAACAAGTCATACTTTTCTACAATCACTGAGTGTGCTTCAGGTTTTGTCACCTTTGGAGATGGAGCCAAAGGAAAAATTTTAGCCAAAGGAAATATCGATCGAGAACATCTACCTAAGCTGAATAATGTACGATATGTGGAAAGACTCACAACAAATCTAATAAGTATAAGTCAGCTGTGTGATCAGGGATACAAAGTGTACTTCTGTTCTAAGAGATGCACAGTAACAGATGACAAAAATGTAGAAATCATGACAGAAACCAGACAAGCAGATAACTACTATCACTGGCATGCTAATCAAGACGAGAAATGTAATGTGTCCAAAGAAAGTTTGACAAATCAGTAGCACCAGAAATTAGGACACATCAGTCTTAGCTCATTGAGTAAAGTAATCAAGAAGGAAGCAATTAAAGGAATTCCTACACTAAATATAGAACAACAACTTTTGTGTGATGATTGTCAACAAGGAAAACAAATTCGTACAGCTCACAAGAAAGTCAGCGAATGCTACACCAGCAGAATTCTTGAACTCATCCATATGGATCTTATGGGGCCAATGCAAACTGAAAGCCTAGGGAAAAAGAGGTATGTATTTGTGTGTGTGGATGATTTTTCAAGGTTCACCTAGGTCAGATTTTTACGTAGCAAGTCGAAAACAGCCAAGGTGTGCATCAATGTTTGTAGAAACTTACAACGAGAAAAGGGACTTAATATAGTTAGAATCAGAAGTGATCATGGGAGAGAATTTGAGGATGAAGAATTGGATGATTTCTGTAACAACGAGGGAATTACTTATGAGTATTCTGCTCCATTGACACTCCAACAGAATGGAGTAGTAGAACGTAAGAATCGTACACTACAATAAATGGCTAGAGTTATGCTCCATGCAAAGGAAATACCTCTAAAGTTTTGGGCTGAGGCCATGAATACTGTCTGTCATATCCATAACAGAGTAACGATTCGAACTGGGGAAATGGTGACACTTTATGAGTTGTGGAAAGGTAAGAAACCTAATGTAAATACTTTCACATTTTTGGAAGTGTCTGTTACATTCGTGCAGATCGAGAGTATCATCAGAAACTGGATGCTAAAGCAGATAAAGGTATCTTCTTGGGATACTCAGCAAACGGTAGAGCATATAGGGTGTACAGTCGATGGACACAGACTGTAATGGAATTAATCAATGTTGTAGTTCATGATGAAATGTGTAGTGCTGCAAACAATCATGAACAGGGCGATACCATAGTTATTCAGAATGTGACAGCATCTCAGCTAACTGATGCTGAAAACCTGCCTGTGACAACTGAACCTGATATGACTAATTCCACAGAACTGAGTGAATCTGGGCAAGAAGAAGCAGTAATTTTGGCTGGACCCCCTCAACACATAGCTTGGAAACATCCCTCTAGAAGCATTATCGGAGATATTCACAGTGGAGCCACTACCAGGAAAAAGGATCGAATTGACTACGCCAAAATGATTGCCAACGTCTGCTATGTCTCATCAATTGAACCTAAGACAGTCAATGAAGCTCTTCAAGATGAATCCTGGATTAGTGCAATATAGGAAGAGCTACTTCAGTTTCAAAGAAATAAAGTTTGGGAACTTGTTCCTAAGCCTGCAGGTGTGAATACTATTGGTACGAAATGGATTTTTAATAATAAAATTGATAAACTTGGAGTGATTGTTCGAAACAAAGCGCGCCTTGTTGCACAAGGATATACTCAAGTAAAAGGAATAGATTTTGACGAGACCTTTGCACCTGTAGCTAGACTTAAAGCTATCCGCTTACTACTTAGCATCGCGTGCATTCAAAGGATCAAATTGTTCTAGATGGATGTAAAGAGCGCGTTCTTAAATGGATATCTGATCGAGGAGGTGTATGTGGCTCAGCCTAAAGGATTTGTTGATTCGACGTTTCCTAATCATGTCTATAGACTACACAAGGCTCTGTATGGTCTTAAACAAGCCCCCCGTGCGTGGTATGAACGGCTAACCAAATATTTGCAAAAACAGGGGTATGTCAGAGGGGAGATCTGATCGAACCTTGTTCATTCATCGCACTAAGCAGAATATTATTGTGGCCCAAATTTATGTAGATGATATTATCTTTGGAGGATTCCCAGATGCAAATGTAACTAACTTCGTCATGCTCATGCAATTTGAATTTGAGATGAGTTTGGTAGGTGAATTATCATTCTTCCTCGGATTACAAATCAAACAAAGTTCGTCAGGTATCTTTATATCTCAAGAAAAGTATGCAATTAACATGATAAAAAAATTCAAACTTGACAACTGTCAGGCAAAGAAAACCCTTGCTGTCACCTATGTCAAATTGCATAAAAACTGTTGACCCTGTGAATCTTACTGTATACAGAAGCATGATTGGTAGCTTACTCTATCTAAAGGTGAGTCGTTCAAATATTGCATATGCAGTAGGAGTTTGTGCCCGTTTTCAAGCTGCTCCACGTTTATCTCATCTTCAGGCAGTAAAGCGTATACTCAAGTATATATGCGGTACTTCTGACTTCGGAATCCACTACTCCTTTGATACTACTTCGGCACTAATAGGGTACAGTGATGCTAATTGGGCTGGGTGTTTAGATGATCGAAAATCCACTTCCGGTGGTTGTTTTTTCTTGGGTAACAGCCTTGTTTCCTAGTTCAACAAAAAGCAGAACTCTGTGTCCTTGTCAACTGCCGAAGCTGAATATATTGTTGCAGGAAGTGCTTGTGCACAGTTAGTATGGATGAAGCAAATGCTTAGTGAATATGGCTTGTCTCAAGAGACTATGATCTTGTACTGTGATAACATGAGCGCGATCGATATATCAAAAAATCTTGTGCAACATAGTAGGATGAAGCACATTGATATTCGGCATCACTACATTCGAAGCTTAATTGAGGACAGAATTGTATCACTGGTCCATGTTCGATCCGCTCATCAGTTAGCAGACATTTTCACAAAACAGTTAGACGCCCCATCATTTGAATACTTGCGTGTAGAATTAGGCATGTGTCGCTTCTCTAACGCTTGACACACATCCAGTTGGGCCTGTGCATTCACTGAATTTAGTTTGTGGCCCATTTAATGTTCTGATGGTTGGCGGGAATCTTAAATATTTTAAAAGGATGCATCGTGTTGGCTTCAATTTTACTTCGGCTCTTCTTCTTCCTCATCTGCTACTCCTTCTTGCTTCGATAGCAACTTCCATAGATTTATCATGGTGAGTAATCGATGAGGTTCCTCTTCTCAGTCCCAACCTGGTGATCGCCCTACTCTCCATGAGGTGCGCATGCGAGGAAAAAGGGTTAAGAGCATTCCTGCTCGACGACCATATGTGCACATAGCCAATCATGGGAAGGTTTCTCTCTCGATTAGCTCTGACAGCTCGGATCTTACTTATCATCCATCTCCTGGTTCACCTTCTGCTTCCTCCACTAATTCCCAGGATGATGTATGCCTGGTCGAGCCTCTCCGTTCTCGTTTTCGGACTCAGACGATGATTCTCGCACATTTCTCTCCCGATGCGCCTGTCCTAGGTGACAAAGGGAAAGCCCCCGCAGACTGTGCTTCATCAGCCTCAGAGTCGACAGCTTCTAGTTCAGATATGCCTCAATCGGCTCCTGAACTTCTCTAGGGGCTTTATCGATTTTGTCCTCTGATTTCCCCATGCCTCCACCACCGGCCGATGCACCTCCTACTGCTCCTCCAACATGTTCTTCCCCGCCTCCTAGTGTTCCTGAACCCTGAGGCATAACTATCAAAACCGTTCAATGATAGTTTTCTCGCAATATCCCTTCAGTTTCCATTGATGGGATCTCCTTCCACCATGAGGAGAATGATCAACGTTAGAAATTTGTTATGCAACGATGACTTGCAGATGAAGCAAACATCTCAAACAAACATCAGTCTTGTGCGAAAATCATAACTCTCATTGACAGATGTGGTCTTTCCCGCACCATTCTGAATGTGGGATCGTTCTATCCGAAGCTCATCTGCGAACTGATAGCCAACCTGCCATCTGATTTTGACGACCCTAGTAGTCCTAACTACCATATTGTTCACATCTGTGGACTTCGCTTCACTATCTCCCCTCGGTGATTAGTGACTTTCTTGGTCTCCCAACTGGCCAATACAGATTCTTCATTACCATCTACAGAGACCTTGGCTTCAGTTCTGACTGGTGGAGCCTTATCAGTGTGGCTTGCATCCGGTATTCCTTCGGCTGCCCTCAGTGTCAAGTATGCGATTCTCTATAAGATCGGCATCGCCAACTGGTTTCCTTCATCTCATGCGTCCATGGTATCTGTGACTTTGGGCACATTCTTATTCTGGATTGGTACTGACACTGCTGTGAATGTTGGGGAATTCATATACTCTCAGTTGCTTCGTCACGTGGGGACGTTTGGGGTTAAGATTCTAATTGCTCTTTCCAGATTTTTGTCCAGTCTATTGATCCATCCGCATCCAGACATTCTGCATTCGAATGATTCTCCTGGCCCTCGTTCGCGAGTGATCTCTCTCAGTTACAAACTGTTTCAGGGGACTCATGTCTCTGATATTGAATATACGGGTCCTGCACCTCGCTCAGCGAATCGTTTCTCGTCTAGCACTCATATGGCACCCAAAGATATTGATCGCGTGTTGAATTCTCTGTTGGTTGAGTCTCGTACACTTTCTTCTACTCTCTCCTTGCTCGTTGATAGGCGAACTGAGGTGGATTCCTTGATTCGTTATCTCAAAGCTATTGCTTCTCCCAGTACTCCTGCTCTCTAATTCTTTTTTGTGCTCAAAGGGGGAGATGACAGATTTCAGTGGTCAGTGGTGGTGGTGTGACTGTTCTGAATTTTGTGTATGGATCAATTGTGGTGGATGTGGCTGTTTTTGTGATGTTTTTCTTTGTCTCTGTGAAGTTTCTTTGTTTGTCTATTCGTACTATAGGCTTTTGCTATAACCGTGTACTGCAAGAGCTATCTAATTGAATGAATGACTTGACAGATTTGTGGATCCAGTGTTATGAGTATGGACTTGATTATGTGTGTGGTGTGTGGATGGACTGTCTCTTACATCTGGGGTTGACTGTTGGCTAGTGGGCATGGGACTATGTGTCTCTATTTGCTGCGTATGTCTGATGATGGTCAGTGTGAGTGAGTTGAGCTGAAAAAGAATTTACAGATTTGCCAAAAAGGGGGAGTTTGTTAAAATATTTATTTTGGCAAAGTATTTCTTTTAAATAGTGCGGTTGGAGTAGTTCATATTGCAAAGGATTTATCTTAGATTGCATTCCTTTATTTATGGAGATAGGATATTCTGTAACAAAAATATACGGTGAGTTTGAAGATCGTTATTTAAATAGGCAAAAGTGAAACGGAGACGTGTTATTGGTGCATCGCACGATAATCTGCACAGAAGTAATCAATATACGATGACAAGTGAAGAACTTGACTTTATCCTAATTTATTAATAATCACTAGTTACATGTGATGTATGTGACTGCATGTTTAACGATGAGGAGTTGACGACAAGAAGACCTGGTATACGTCTACAGGAGTTGTCATTGCAAGAATTGATGAAGATAGATAAATTGATCTAGCCTTCAGGGGGAGCCTGAATCAATTAAGTAGGAGATTATGTACTGGTCAAGGGGAGCCTGACAATGTTTTTAGTTGGTTTCTGACTATATTCATGTATCTTAGTTCATAAGATGTTTTATCATAATTTCAAATAAAACTCCGCATCTGAGCTGAAAGCTCCCCAGATGTAGGCATATTGGCCGAACTGGGTTACCAAAGTTTACTGTCTCATTTTACATATATATGTCCTCTAACTATACATATAGATTACTGCTAATGGTATAACTAAAAGAAACTTCATTATTTCATATTTAATAAAAGAAGTATTTTCATACATCCACACCTATTTCTTTGTAGCTAATTAAACTCATCAACAATTATTTTACATGTACACATTAGTCTTTTCTACTATATAGTTGGAATAAAAATTGAAAAAGAAATGTGTAGTTTTTAAATGCGAACATTTCTTCTTCGATATCTCCTTTAGAAAAGCTCTTCATAAACCTTTGTTACGTGTATATTAGGAAGAAGGATGTACCAATGACAAAGATAATGATTCAACGTTCTTTTTAGAATGTTATTAATTTCAAGCTACAAGTAGGACTTTCATCTCATAACATGTGGCCCCTATAAAAAGTTGATTGTTCTAGCACTTCCCTTCCTAGTTGCATTTTAATCTATTAAGTTCTATTTTCCAACTAATAAATAAAATAATATCTGATGGTGAAAAAAATAAATTCAAAAGATAAACAAAGCAAAATTCATTAAGTAAACACTTTTTTTTTTTCTTTTATAGCTTTATAAAACACACACAAGAACTAAATACAAAATGAACACTATTATATAATGAAAAGACATTGAAAAAGAAAACACAACCCTTCCCCCACCTTAAAGCAAATCCCATATATATATATGCACATCAAAAAAGCACATATATAATTCTTACAAAAACACATAATTAAACAGAAAACAGCATTATTAATAATCAAGAACTCCACGCCACAATGATGATGATTTATGATCTTGATCTAAACCATTATG
>JBBPDI010000015.1:13198532-13223539 GCA_037974545.1 Cucumis variabilis | reverse complement strand
TACATTACGGATGTTAGAATCTTTAATGTCAATCAATCCATTCATTATAGCTCCCTTACAAAATTCATTAATAAGCCGAAATCGTCTTTGGCCTTCGCAATGAGTAAAAAGATACTAAATGCCATATAAGGAGATTGATTACAATCTTATTAATATATTGTTTTCAAAATGAATATTTTCCTATTGAACTTAAAATAAAATTGCCCTACTCAATTATGCACACTCAAGAATCTAAATATGTTGTATTAAGCATATACATAAACAGAACTAAGAAAATATTTCCCCAATTTTAAAGGAAAGATAAAATAACACGATTATTGAGAAGAAACAGTTCCTCTCTATATTACAATTTGATTTCATGACTAGATTTAGTGATTTCCATTTCAAGTGCAACTTCACATTATGTTCCTGTTTCAAAACTCTATCAAAAATAGCAGACCGCGGATAAGGAACAACATAGGAAGGGCAAACTTACTGTGGTCGATTCTCAAGATCCTCGTCCACCTTTTTGTCGTTTCTCTTCCAATGCAGCAGCCTCGTTCAGCATGTCAGCCACATCCTTGTCCATATCTTGCTTGGCAAGTGCAACGACCTGCATGTAAAAAGATATGGACCAATCAGGATAAACACATGGGCTTGCATTGCATCTCGAAGAGTGGCGTCTGGTTGGTCGCAAAGAATATAACACAAACTCCTTCGTGCATAGTCAGTGGGAGAAACCATGGTGCCAACATCTATGAACTGCAGATTGAAATAATAGTGCATCATATTTAATTCTTATTTTATACATAGGCGCAGGCACAAAATGAAAGCAACTACTAGAATATGAATCAAAATCATTAATTTGTTTCTTAGGACTCAAACCAGCTAATGCTAACATTCAATTTGCCCTAAAGAAGCGCAATTTGATACCCAGTTGAAAGGAATGAAATCTGCTCCAGTAAAGTATATTTACTTAATTAGTCAAACAAAAATAAAATGCACACCTGAGAATAACAGTCAATTGTTGTTTTAAAATCTTTGTCACGAAATGCCAAGTCACCACGCTTCCTTGCCTCTAACATGTCTCTCATTTGTTGAGTTCATTCTTGGAAAGGCAACTAAAAAAGAATTTTAGAAATTTAACACATTATTTCACCTCATTTGTTCCTTCGTTGTCTTTGTAGTGTGTCATTACCAAAATTTGATGAATAGTCGTGAGATCCATCCTTGCACAAGCATCTCCCATTGGAGTGAGAGTATGTTGTGGAGTTGGAGGTGCTTCCTCATGCTTTGGAATTCCTAGCATCACATAAGATGCCACCTGCAATCTCAAGACAAGGCTTTTCAGCTTGAAGGCAGAAGAAGACCCAAAAATTTAGTAGGAACAAAGAATGGGGGCATAAATGAACACTCATTAAACCAACAGTCTAGCTAATAAGACCATATCAACAAAGTTGACAAAATAAATATATCAAAAAACAAAGCCCTCAAATTCTTGTAGCTAACATATAAAAACATATAGTAGTAATCGCAAGCATCTCATCTAATTTACACACCTCGATAATCCTATCAAACAAATGCTTCAACATATAAAATATGATTTTGAGAAGTATTAAATATTTTTAAATGTCCAAAATTATCATTTTAGCTAGAACAGAACTCACTACTACAAAGACATTTGGAGCTTTAGTTGTCTTTTATGGTGGACAATATAGAATATTTGATATTCGATTGGATAACAATATATATAAATTACACATCTAGGAATAATTTAAATCATGACATGCATAAATAAATGACATTGCAGCAAGAATGCAAAATCATCTAGGTTAGAACAAAGAAGGGAAGCATAGAATATTTGAAATTCTCAGGAAGCAAGTAAGAAGTTTACATCAATACAGGCTAATAACATGGTTTCTTACATCAGGTTTATTCTGTAAAGGGGCAAGGGTTGCAACAAGGTTCTCAGTATTTGGTCGATCTCGAGGTTTATATTGTAAGCATTTTGATGCAAGATCAAAAAGCACAGTTGCCTCCCCAGTTGAAAAGTTACCCTCCAAATGTGAATCCATTAAGAGAAGAATGTTTTTGCCTCGAATAATATCAAGTGCCTGCACATTCCATCATACATATTAATATGAAGGTAAGTTCTAAATCCAAATGTAAAAACTACAAAATGGTCTCCACCCCATGACTCGAACATTTATTATCAATCCTAATAATCTTTTAAAAATGTCTTAAATTATACATTCTGAATAATTGGACAAACAGTGAAAGGTATTTTGGAGATAGAATTTATTTAACAAAAATGTAAATTCTTGTTATAGAAAATGATTGTTGGGCTTCAAAAAGTTTAATCAACTAAAAGCTATGCATGGGTAATAAGAAACAAACACTTACATGACTAGGAGGGATGTGCTTGCCACTCAGTAGATCTAAAAGGACAGTTCCAAAGCTAAAGATAACACTTTCGGCAGTCACTCTTCCTATAGCAAACTAAAAAATAAATTTCAAATTTTAGTCAAGGGTATCCACGCAAAAAGAAAGAAGATCTGAGTGGATTATAGTTTTGAAAACGAGATCGGCAGTTTCTTCTTAAACCGAAATCGTCTCTGGCCTTCGCAGTGTTCATCCCTTCCCAAACTACAAGTTCCTGCTTTCTTCCAAGTTCCTTCTTTCTTCCAAGATCTGAGTGGATTGTGATTTTGAAAGCAGAAACCCTAAACTACAAGTTTTGAAAAAAGTGAAAAGGAATTAGAAGCAAAACCTGGATTTCTCGTCGAGTCGGCTATGCAGATCTGAGTCGGCTGCACGATTGAAGACGAGACTGGTGGTACGCGACTGAACGGAAAAGAAAGAAGAAGGGAGGGACGTTGTCGACGACTGGGCTTCGTCGGAAGGAAGAGATAAAAGGGGAGGGTTACGGTGGCTAGAGTGTGAGATGAAGAGAAGAAAAAAAGGAAAGAAGAGAGACGGGGGGGGGGGGTTGCACGCGGGATAGGAAGGAGAAGGATAAAGAAAATTTCCTTTTTTTTTTTAAACTAATATTTTAATAATAATAATTTTTAAAATAAATTAGAAATTTCTTGATGTTTTAAAACCGTCAACGATTTTTTACAATGATCTTGACATTTTAAAAACGTCAAGAATTTTTTGGAACTTTCTTGACGTTTTTAAAAACATCAAGTATTTCTTAGAATTATCTTGACATTTTAAAAACGTCAAGAATTTTTTATAAATTTCTTGACGTTTTTAAAACGTCGAGAAAAACTATATATTATTAACGTTTAAAAAATGTCAAGAATGTCGAATTCATATATATTCTTGACGTTTTAAGAATGTCAAAAAATTAATAGATATTTCTTGATGTTTAAAAAACGTAAAGAAAAAATATATCTTACTTGACGTTTAATAAACGTCAAGAAAGTTAAAAATTGGTCTTTCATATAAATTCTTGACATTTTTTATTTGAAATCACATCTTTTTTGATGTTTTTTCTTAAAAAACTTCAAGAAAGAAAAACTGCAACCGTCAAGAGAGCCTGTTTTTGTAGTAGTGTTGTAGTAGTGAAGGTTAGTGAGAAAAGAGTTCTCTTGAGTAGAAAGGAAAAAGGTAAAGAAATTGAAGAAGCTTCATATAGTTGGAACCCAAAATTTACTTGAGTTTTCTTGTGATTTTTAGAGCAAGAGAAAATAGGAAAAATCTATAAATCGAGAATCAAGTATTGAGTGACAAAAATGAATTTAAAAAGAATCTCTAAGCTTGATTTACGAATTTGTGTTTGAAAGCATGCTTTGAGTTGAAGTATTTGAATATATTAGGTTTATTATTTCATTTATTTAAAAAACATGATTTTCAAGTTTAGAAACGAGGTTATGAAAAAGCATGTTTGAGTTTTATTTCTAAAGCATTCAAATTGATAGATGTTTCTTTAAACATGAGATTTATGAGACTGTGTTTAAATGCTAAATTTTAAAAGTATTTGAGCAAAGATGTTATTTGAGCAAAGCTAGACTTAAGGTTTGCTTAATGCAAGAATTTTATATAAGCATGCTAAATTAATTGAGTTAAAGTTTTAATCTATACCGAGATGTTCTGACTTAATAGCAATCTTTCGGGGAAGATTGTCCTGTGCACAAAGGTCGTGTGATGAGGGTATCTAGTAGATGCAAAGAGTTTCAATTACATAGACTAGTATAAAACTAAAATATAAACAATTATATGTTATATCTACATTTTCCACTGCATTAATATATTTGATTTATAATTGAGATTGCAATAAATAGGTGATTGATTTTTCTCTAGAAAAAATATAAGAAAATAAACAAAATCTCCTAAAATGAAAAAAATAAAAACATTAATTTTAAACAAAGAAAAAAAGAAGAAAGACAATTTAAAATATATAATCTAATAATAATGATGCTAAAAAACTCAAAAAAAAAAGGAAAGGAAAAAAAAATAGAAGAATGAATTTTTAAAAAATATATATTATTGTGATTAAACTAGGAGTTCATTAGCATTCTTTAGAAACAACCCATGTTTTTAAAAAATTCATTTTTATTTAAATACTTTTGACAAAAATTTCTTAAAATAAAAAAATGAATGTGTTTGAGAACTATTTTTTTTAAAGTACTTTTATATACCAGTTTTATTTTGTTTGTTATATATTAAATAATTTTATAATATTTTCAAGATTAGTCGAATGTTTTCCGATGAAATTGTTGAGGTTAGTGGCTAGAAGTTCGCCAGAGGTTGGCAAACAACGATCACTAGAAGTGGTGTCTGAGAGTTGACCAACAAACTTTCTAAATTTAATTAGAAAAAAAAAGTAACCCATTTATACACATGGAAGTATAGGTAGGAAGCCAAGGCTAAAACACATGTACCAAACAAAGGTTGGGCTTAGATACCTAACATATCTAAAAAAGTTAACAAGCCCAAGTTAGAACACTAACCTCTAGCCCTAATCATTATTCAAGTTTATGAATGATGATTAATAGAAGTACCAATGAAAGAGAGGAAGAAGATTACACTAGAATGTTCATAAAGATAAAAGAGAAAAACAAGATAAATAATGGTTGAATTTCGTAATTCTTGCCTTAAAAGTATGGGGGTAAGAATAATCCGAATAAACCTGACAATCCAGACTACCCAATCTATTTGGGTTAGTTTAAAATGTGAGTTGGATTAGGTTGAAAATTTTAATTCTTTTCGGGTTGGATGGGTCTCAGGTTAAGTGTTAAAAAATTCAGGTCAACTCAACTCAACTCGAACTAATAATATATAGGAACATTTTTAAAAATAGCAAAATAAATTAAAATTTTTACAAGTTATACCAAAATTTTGGATTCTATCAATGATAGTCTTCTATCACTATAGCATATCAATGACTATCCATGATAGAACTTGCTATAGGTTGTAGATATTTTGTAAAATTTATTATTTTTGAAAATTTTCCCAATATATATATATATATATATATATATATATATATTATTTATTTGATATTTATGGATAATGTCTGGAATGTTGAACTTTTATGGGTGTTTGAAATTTTGAATTTGTGGATGTTTGAATTTTTGGATGTAAGATTCGATATGACAGTTACATCAATTTTAAACAGTACAAACATTAGTAAGAAAAAAAAATAATACAACCCAACAACCCAACCCAACCCATATTTTAAAGGTTAGGTTGGGAATACAATTTTGTATATTCAGGTTGCCAACCCGACCAATTCAAAAAAATATGTTGGATTGAAAATGTCCACAGCCCAATCCATTTACATCCTTACTTTAAAGGGAAAAGAGTGTGTGTGTATATATATAGAGAGAGAGAGCTAACACTGTCGTGCTAAGGAGCAGCAGAATGTCCAAAACGTAATCACTAATTAAGCATGTTAAACTAGAGAATCACCTTGGATTAAGAAGATAAATATAACACAAAGGCTCGCAATTGAACTTTGGGAGAGCGTTTTTGAGAGAAAAAATGAGTGATCTTTTTTCTGTTCTTAGAAGCACTAAATTAAATCTGAAATGCAAACATACACTGCAATATGAATACTTGAAGATAGTCGTACCTAACTCACTTGATGCTACAGGGGAGTTATTTTAATTTGATTTATTAAATCAAATTAAAACAATTATTAATTAATTATTATATATTCAACCTGATATGTACAGAATCATATTCAAATGTACTTCTCTTGTAGCGTATAGTTTTTATTATGAATCCAATTCAAATATTAACAATCTCATAAAATGCCGTCTATATTTGAATCTCATTCAAAATATATGATAACGTACTTTGATAATGATGCAATAGTGAATTATAAGATTATTACATCCTAAGGTGAATATGTATGTGGCCATTCATTTTATTTGTAGTTGTATTATTAAAGCTTTAAGTATGCAACTAACTTTGACAATAACCTAACAATATGTACTAAGAATATGTCAATAGTGTTTCCTTGTATCCTTTATGTATAACGTCTAATGATGTGTAAAGTTGTATACAGGTTTTTCTCTATCATGTTCAAATGCAAACATTGGTAAAGGTTTCTTAAGTAAGTCAGAGTCAAACTCAGAAACTTACCAGTTATCAAAATCAATGTAATGTTTTGTCTTTGCAAAGAAAATATACAATATTGTGATATTCACAGTACATTTATTAACTAATTAACTACACTTATTATATACACTTATTAACTAATTAACTATACACTTAAATTTTATTATATAAATTTAATTTTGGATATGATTTAAAATTCATTTATAAGAGAATAAAATATTTGAATGAGTTTAAATATTAAGTTAATCTGAATTAGATTCATATTAAAACTATAGGCTAAAATTTAATGTGTATATGATACACATTAAAACTATAGTTTTTGGTAGAAATTTATATATCAATATGATTCAAATATAGATTAAATTAAATTTAAGATATTTAGCTTTCCAATTAATTAATAATTTTAGGGTTTTTTAAAAAAATATAACAAATCGACAAAAGAATTTACACTGTACAGAACAATTTTTAAAACGGATAAAGGCCACAGGCCCACAATAAGAAATATAAAAAACGTCCTAATCAACATGCGATTAATTAGCCATACGCGCACGTGTAATTTTTTCTGAACAATCATAGTACTCGATCGTGCAAGAAATGATACATGATCATGTAGGAAATGATACACGATCATGTAGTTCATGATACATGATTGTTAGTTCAAGATAAATGATGGTAATTTTAAAAAAACTTAATAAACAATCATGTAGATGATGATACACGATCATGTAGTTGATAATACACGATCAAATAGTACATGATAAACGATGATTTTGAAAAGTCCTAGTAAACGATCATGTATATCATGATACACGACCGTGTAGATAATGATACACGATCGTCTAGTTCGTGGACAAAATAATACAAAGTCCAAACGTTGACTTTTGACTTGGAAAAGTCAAAGTTTGATTTTGACTTGAATGGTCAAAAGGTTATTTTACCCCTTGACTAAAGTTAGTGGAAAAATCAAACATTTTGTTGGATAACCCCACTAACTCTCAGTGGGCTATGTGGAGGCTCATGGTGATGACACCAAGCCCACTAAGAAAAAATGGAATGGTGAATAATTCCACTAAAAGTTAGTGGATTGTGAGGTGTTGAGTCATGGTGAATTAAATTGCATGCATTTTGCATGTAATTTATTTATAAATTAGTTTTGTTTTCTTAGTTTTAAAAACTTTTGAAATTTTGTTAAAAAATTTCAAAAATTATCTTTTACTAAAAAATTAATTTTCTTCACCTCTCTCACACCAAAAAGAAAAAAATTACTCTCCCTTCCTAATTCAATATCTCTCTCAAATCTCTGTCTCGATTCCTTATTCAGTTGGGTCAAACAACCTGGTTCTTCGTCCAGAGGATAGTAGGTGACTACTAGTGTTGGTTCGTTTGAACTTGTGAGAGGTGTAGTCGGTCATATTCAAATAGCTACAAAGGTATAACTTTTCCTAAACCCTAATTCTTTTTAGTTTAGGGTTGCATGTTAATTAGGTGCAATTAAGGTAATTTTCGATTCCTTTTTCCACAGCACATGTCTCATTCTCTCATCTAATGTTTTTTAAATTAATAGAATCTCATTCTCTCCTACTCCCTGAATCCCTGAAGAATAGGGAGTTATAAATACGCAGAAGAAAACAAGTTTTTCTATCTAAGCTTTTGCCTCTATGCAAATCATCTCAAAGATTCTCACAAAAAAAAATTCTCATCCCAATTGGTTCCCACAAACTAATTTCATCCTAGAGGATAGGAAGGTCTCTAATGAGTGGTGTCCCTAATTCGACGATTTATAGATTTAGAGACGTCAACGAGAGTAAGTTACTCTATTATGTATTTATCTGTATTTTTTAATTTAAAAGCATGATTAACCTCTAGAATTTTGTTTCTAAATATTGCCAATGTATTATAATTTTGGGATTTCCAAATTAAACTGAGGAATGGATCTATAAAATCTTTCGTTGCCAAGAGCTTTAATCCCTTCAAACAACCTATCTACTAACCCTATAACAAGTAGGAGCGAATTCCATCTTGTACCCTATGTCTCCAACTATCCACACCCAGTTTTAACCATGAAATGAAGGGCTTATTGGGCCAGCACAAAAGAGCTGCCCTCACCTATATAGATTGAAAGATAATCTCGCATGAACAAAAGTTCATAATAAGCTCAGGATTAAGATTAAGTTGTCTAGGTCATCGATAAACGAAATAGTCAATTCTAAACAGTAAACGATGTTAAAACATAAAAGTGACTATTTTATGGTTCATTTTTATGTAAACTCTTTACATATGATGCCTCCACTTTCATGTCTCTACATTAACGATTCAAAATCACATCATTTGTACATTACAAAGCGGGTCGCATCCATAATGTTCTCAGAATAAGGTGTCCAACTTTATTCATATACTATAGACTGTTTAGGCTATATACTTAAACTTGATCTACATTTATGTCTCTATATAAAGTTCAATTTTTCTCAATAATAGTCTCGGGGCCTTAGTTTATTAGATTCAAGATTATGGAATAATTTTACTAACAATTTCTCAAAAATTACTTTATTGAAATAGAATATGATTTTAAATTACAAACTACGAGTTTTAGAACATAAATTCCAACAAACTCCCACTTGAACTAAAAGTCCTAATGGGATAGAACAACGTTGAATTTAATTGTGAAAGAATAATACATATGATTACAACAAACATGTGAATACAGTAAACTAGAGCATATACCTAATAAGTCTCTCACTTGTCCTAATTTACAAACATCATAGACCTATACTCTGTAGGTGACCTCAAACACTTTAGTCGTGAGAGCTTTCGTAAAAGGATCAACAATGTTTTACTCAGAAGATATTTGGGTCACCACAACGTCACCACGATGTACAATTTTTTTGATAAGATGGTACTTCCGTTCTATATGCTCTCTCTGTTTATGCTTGATAAGTTCTCTTGAATTTGCAACTGCACCACTATTGTCACAATATAAAGTGATTCGCAGATGTATATTTAGAACAACTTCCAAGTCTGTCAGGAATTTCCTTAGCCATACTGCTTCTTTTGCCACTTTGCAAGCCACTACATATTTAGCTTCCATTGTGGGGTCAATTATACAAGTTTGCTTTATGTTTTTCCACACTACTGCTCCTCCATTTAGAGTGAATATTGATCTCGATGTAGACTTTAAGCATCTTTATTAGTTTGAAAATTAGAATCAATGTATCTAGTAAGGACCAGATACTAAGAACGATACACGAGCATGTAGTTTTTTGTTCTCCGAAGATATTTTAGGGTATTTTTAATAGTTGTCCAGTGATCATGTATGGGATTGAACTGATACCTACTGACGGCCCCTATTGAGTAGCATATGTCAAGTTTAATACATAGCATTACATACATTAAACTCCCAATAGCAGAAGCATACGAAATATGTCTCATATTTTCAACTTCTTGAGGTGTCTTAGAATATTGTTCCTTTGACAAATGAATTCCATACCTGTACGTAAAATACCCTCTTTAAAATTCTGCATTTTATATCCAGACAACATTTTGTCTATATAAGATGATTGAGAGATGGCTAGTGTTCTATTCTTGTAGTTTTGAACAATTTAAATCCTAAGAACATATAATGCATCTCCCAAATCTTTCATTTGAAATTACGAAGCTAGCTAATTTTTTATGCCATTAAGATAACCTACACCATTTTCAATTAGTAGACTATCATCGACAAAATTAAGAATGCTACAGTGGAATTAAGGACCTTTTTGTAAACACAAGGTTCTTCGACATTCTACTCAAAGTCATAGGACTTGATCGTTGTATTAAATCTTATATACCAGGATCTAAATGCTTGCTTCAAATCATAAATGAATTTTTTAAGCTTACAAACCTTTTGTTCTTAACCCTATTCTATAAACCTCTTTACTTAAACCATATAAATACTCTTCTCAAGTTTCCATTCAAAAATATTGTCTTGACATCCATATTCAAAATTTCATAATCATAAAAAATGGGGATGGATAAAAGTATTCTAAATTGACTCGGCAATGGAAGAGAAAGTTTCTTTATAGTCCACTCTTTCTCTCTAGGTATAACTCTTTGCCACAAGTCGAGTCTTGTCTCATTTTCTCTTGTAGATTCATTTACAACCAATTGGTTTTACATCACTTTGTTGATCTACAAGAGTCCAAACAGAATTTAAGTACATAAACTCCATTTTGAGGTCCATGGCTTTGACCCACTAGTCACGATCCACATCATTTATTGCATTTTTATAGGTTAATAGATCCTATATGTCAGCATCAGGTATGACGACTTGAGTTTTAATTAATCTCAAGTAGTGATCAGACTAGTGAACAATCTTTCCACTACGTCGAGGCTGTCTTAACTTTAAAAAAGGATGTGATTCACCAGATTTCCTAGTTTTATCAACTACTTTAGTGGATGAACTAGGTTTATCTGTAGCATCTTTGCAAATCTCATTTAATACTAGTTTATTGCGAGGGTAATGATCCTTAATGTAATCTTCCTCTAATAATGTGGCATTTATCGATACAAATACTCTATTTTCTCGAGGATCATAAAATAGACCGCCTCTAGATTCCTTTGAATAACCTACGAATAGACATAATTTTGAATGATGTTTCAATTTCTTAGAATTTTGTACCAACACATGTGTTGGGCATCCTCAAATTCTAAAGTGACGTAAACTTCCTTTATGCCCAAACCAAAGATCCACGAAATTAGGTAATTACTTTATGAGACCTAAATCACGATCTAACTTTACGTGATAAAACCATATACGATGAAGACACCTATGAGATAACAACCATTATGCGACGAGAAAAGACTATGTGGGAATACTTGTCACGATATAAGGTTTCTTCACCTTGAAGTAGTTGACGTCATCCTTATACGAGAAGGTTGGTGAACTGATTTGACCTTGCTGCCTAAAAGTGTCACTCAAAAGGTTTATAAATAGGTGAAATCTGCCAACTATGAAATTGTTTTTACTTTATGATCATCTTATTGGGATTTATGTCATAAAACTCTTAGATTGTAAATATAATCCATTGACCATTGTTAATAAATATAAAAGTCATCAACAATCCAACTCAAGGACGAATTTCATTGCCTTCTTTTCTTTCTTTACCGCTAAACGCTGCTCTTTGTGGTGAGTACCTAGAGTTGTAAAGGTGTCACTTTGTACTTTGCATTAGTCGCCTAACCTTCCAACTTTCGGACAGCGTTTAGGGCTTTCTTTCTCTGACTCAACTCTTTGGCTCTCTAACTTCCCGAACTTGGCCTTACTAACCTCAGTGTTGCACTCGCCTTGCTTGTAAGTTAGGCCATCTGCGCTAAAGAGCGATGCACTTTCCAACCAACTCCTTAGACGTGAGATTAGATAACACGATTGTCATGCCACATAAGGCTACAAAGTAACTCTGCCTTCCCTCCTTAACTAGGCTACAACATCTAAGATCCATCCTTCGCTTGGTTTCAACGTCTGACATCCTAGGGAGGGAAAAACTTAAAACGTAAGTCAAATGGACTTAGTGAGTGATGAGTTTGAGAAAACCTTTTTGGGGAAAACACAACAGATTCAATAATAATAAGGTCAAACCGTAACATATAAATCCCATTGCATCAAGCCATAAACAAATCAACTGTCAGTACAATAATTGCCACAAGTGCTACATGCTTAGATCATCTTGCAAATCATGCTCATCACTAGGATCTAAGATAATTGTCCCATCGCTTGGATCTGGGATTCACATTCAACCAGCATCGCCCAAGTTACCTGAGATTTCCACCAGTGCCTCGTCATATTCAATCTTTCTCAAACCTTGGATTCATAATCAACAAGTGTCTCATCACAATCTCGCCTAGATCTAGGATTCACACTCAAGCAACATCATGTGAATTACCTAGGATTTCTGCCTGCATCTTGCGATAGATCTCATCTTCCAACGTTATACAATCATTACAATCAACAAACAGAAAGGTTAGCTTTCTAGATTACTTTCCTTACATAATATCACAGTAGTAACAATATCATGTAATAAGCATTAAAGGAAGAACACTTTCAAACAATCATCAATAAAATACCTCTTTCACATATCAATTAAACACAACATTAACTATTTAAGAAAATCATTCATAAAACATTTCTTCCATTGATGAAAGATCCATAAATATTTTGCTTATGAAAGTTACTAAAAACCAACTTTTGTTACAAAGATTTCTTACAAAGATACTCGTTTTGTTTAGGAAGAATCTTTCACAAAAAAACTTAGCCTCGATTCCTTCCTTCTCTACTTTTGGATTTCTCTTCTCGTCTAGCGGTTCTCACAACCGGCCGTTCAGCACTCAGAACGTTCATTATTGATAAGGTTTTAGATAAATTTAGCAAGTTCCCTCATAATTCTTAAATGCCCATTTAGTTTTAGCTTGAACTTGATTTTACCCATATTGTTTTGTACGATGAATTGAAGATTTAGAGAACTTGAAAGTATTGATCAACACATTTAAGGTCGTTTTAGACAAGTTTGAGTAAGTTCCTAATTATTGACTCGTTAGTCCAACGTTGAGATTATCAAGGGACCTAAATCTCTTAATTTATTAATATTGGTTTAATGGCGTATTTAAATGAGGGATCCATTAAATTTGACTCAATTCTAGATACTTATTGTATTTAGAGTTTAAATTGTGAGTTTAAAAGTCAAAAGATGAAACTTTAGCCTAAATCAAGAATTTTGGGGAATAATTCTATCAAAATCTTGGAATTGAGATTTTGACTCATTGAACCATAAATGGCTTAAGCTGTCATAATGAAATGTTTTAGAGATAGTTGTGATATCTTGACATGTGAAGATAACTAAGAGACCTTAATCGTTGTTTCAGGCTAAATTGAAGTGGGGAAAGTGTATAATCCTAGGGGATCGTGTCACCCCCCCCCCCCCCAGGCCATCTACTCTTAGCCCAAGAGGTGGTGCAACTGGCTAATAGATATCGCAACTTACCTCAACGATAACTATTAACCTTAAACTTACTTCTATCTAAAATGGGTATCACAGCAAAATCATAAACGACCACAACCATCAAACAACATAACATTACTAAACTGATACACAACAATTACATAATACTAAAACATTATGAGTCTGATATAGACATATACACAAATCACCAACATCAGAGTTAAACTTAACAGACTCAAACACCTCATGATCGAAACTCCAAGTTTACATACAACCCAAAAGATTAACTCAAAACAATACATACTGAAGAGGACACAAAACTATACCACTAGCAGATCGACAATGGAGTAAGGTACCAGTTCCACGATCTCTATCTAAAATATTAGAAAACAAATAGAAAGCATGAGCTAGATAGTTCAGTAAGTCACTAACTTAAATAAAACATGCTTCAAACATGTACTTGAGTAAAACCGTTAAACAAACTTTAAGGAAACGAAAAGCTCCCATAAAATATCTTTCTAAAACGTAAAACTTTAATCTCTTTTTCTGTCGTGTTATACCATATATCTCTAAGTATCAATCAAGACAAAGAAACTAGGCATGGAACCCCTATCTCATGATACAATACTTACAGAACAAATAACCTAGGCCCTCATCTCAAACCTAGTCATAAATGGTGGAAAGACTAGGTATCTATTGAATAACCTCACCATAGAACATTTGTGCACATGGACTATAATACTCCCATAGGGTTGCTATATGTATCTCATAATCAGCACGGTATAGACTTAAAACATATAAATCACATGCTTATGGAAATCTCATTTATAAGTCTCAAACCATGCCTAAAACTTTCATTCTCAAATTTCTTTGCTTGGAAAACATATTTGACATTCAATAACATTTGTATATAAAACATGTTTTTGATAACAACTTAAGCTTTTACACCATTTGCATACTAAAAACATTTTCTCAAACACATACATTAAAAACATACCTTTCTTTCCCAAGCTTAAGCAAATACTTTCACTTTGAAAAGCATGTTATAAAATAACTAACTTCAAAAAGATAGGAAATATTTCTAAAACATTTTAAAGCCACTCACAGTACTGATTAGCCTCTCGACCTATAGATTTGCCCAATACTCTCTTGTTCTAAAAAATTTAAAATTTAAACCTAAATTAATCTTCCAGTATCATATAATTTACCTAGACAAAATCCAAAAATTCTAAAAACATCAAAACGTGTCAAAATTAGGTGTCAAGGCACTGTTGGCCATATGGCTTGGACAGCAAGCATGCACGAGTGTCACAAACGCAACCTTTCACTCTCGGGACAAGCGATTGTGTGGCACTTGTTCCACCTAGTAAACAAGTCAATCGATCAAAATTTGAAAGCCACGGACAAATTCACGATATGACGTTGCCTTTCGCATGTTCTTGAGAAAATATTTTAGAAAACATGAAAGAGAGAAATTCATTGAAATCATCGTTACAATATGCAATGAAGACTATCAATTGCAAAGGATAATGTTTGGGCGGGGATTCAACTACTATGCCTCCCCTATAGTACATTTTGAACATTTTCAGCTCTGGTAGGCTTGGATATAAAAATGTTAAAACATCACACCCAAGCATTATGAATTAAAATGAAAAGCAATAAGCTAAACTAAATATAAAACATAAAGATAAGATAAATTAGGGGTATTTGGGCATACGGTCATAGGCAAACAACGCCCTGGGCAAGTATGCTAGTGACATTCTCCCCTAATTAAATAGTTAACATCTTTGTGGACTGGCAAGCTGGAATTCTTTGATCTTCTGCTTCCACGTTTCAAGATCTTCGACATGTCCCCAACTTGTTTCTTTCACGGGGAGGTTTTTCCCCTTCGCTAGGAATTCACGTATCCTTCTCTTTGGTCTTCTACCTTTTCTCACTCTCTCAGCAAGGACTTCTTCCACTTCTTCTAGTCCCTTGTATCTTCTCACGAGGTGGTGGTCTTTGTATCTTCATAATCTGATTTGTTTAGGTTGTAATTTGACGAGGACCTGATCTTCCACATGAATGTCAAGGGGGCGATGTGTCTTACCTGCCAACTTTTTTAGTCACTTTGAGGTTTTCTCTAAAAAGGTTTGAGCAATCTCTGATTTTTGCTTCTGCTTCTGCTTCTTGGTAAAGTTACAAACTTGAGGACTCTTCTCTGCATAGAGAAAATTAAGAAGGTGCACTAGTACAGGTTGCCTGTCACAAACAATCTTGAACGGGCTTCTCCCAATTAACAAACTCATTTGAGTTTTAAAACAAAATCAAGCTACATTCAGCAACTGATCCCAATTCTTTTGTTCTGGCTTATCAACCTTATCCAAACTTATACCATTCTAAGCGACATAGTCTTTTTGGAAGGATTCTCTCAATATGTCTCGCATTGGGTCATCAATTTGACCTGCCTGCATACGAGCTAACATGCACAGAATCGCATGATCATTTTTCTGACTAATGTCATCAGCTATCTGGTTGCTCACTCTTTTCTTATGTTCAGACCTAAAATCAAGTCCAGACAATACTTTTGCCACTTTACTTGACTCGAAGTCAATTTTGGTTGAGTACTGAAGTGGCTGATAACATTGTTTCTCGTCTTTCCAACATAAGTAGAACTTTGTGAATACAGTTTCCAAGCCCTCAGATAGTGTACCATGGCAAGTTTCTTCTTTAAACTCCGTATAACTCTTTACTACGATACTCGACTTTTGACTCTTGGATGCGATAGGTGTCCATTCTCCACAAGAACACCATCCAATGTATAATCAGACACATCGATTTGAACTTCAATAGGTTATGTCACATCAACAAATCAAAGAGTTGGTCCTTCCATCAAGGCTTGCTTCCAGACACGGTTGTCGACACACAATCGTAAACTTCCATTCTCTTTTTCCCATGAAAGAACTTGGGCTTCGTATTGCAGGTCTAATGAATCCTGCAGTCAATAATTAATTCAACTATTTATGAAGTTCAACTAACTTCGGTGGCACCATACGATAAGCATTCTTCATAGGTGATTTTGACTTAGACAAACAATCAAGCATCCCATCACAATACTTTTCTATGACACACCTTGAATATTTTAACTGTCTCCCCTAAGCTATCTGATGGCTTAAGTAGGATGGCCATAAATGTTGTACCATCTTGAGCGAGGCCCTCCTTTAAGTGCATGATTGAAATCATTTTCAATCCATTGGGTTGACGGAGGTCTGTCTGAACAACGGTGGGGGTCTATCTAGTGATCACTAGACATTTGGCTAGAGACATTAGGATCACCTAATGTTCAAGGAGAAATTCCATTTTGTGTACTATATCAAAGTCATTCATACATACAACCACAAAGTTTACGGGGCCACTTCATCCTCCTAACTGTATCACCGTTTGTTTCACTAGTCCAACGATGGACAAAGCTATAGAATTCACAACCTTTATTTTTTCTATATCATTCTTCCAATGAAGATTCAGTCGTCTAGCTTCTACCATCGTTATGAAATTATGATTTGTACCAGAGTCAACCATAGTGCTCTTGGCTTGTTTTTAATTGACCCAGGTGTTAACATACATTAGATTCCCTTTTCGCACGTTTACTTGTCTCCCACTCTAGGATTCTCAACTTCCTCTACTTGATCAACTTCCCATTCTAATTGACTCAACTTGTTATCTGAGTCTGAGGCTAAAGAGGCCTGAAAGGCATAAAAGGTCATTTGATTCAGATATTCCTTAGTCTAATGTGGCCCCTTACATATGTAGCAATTAAAAGGATGATTTGATGTGTTCTAATTATTGGGTCCTCGCCAGGTGTTTCTCGTGTTGGGTTGTGATGGCCTGTAGTCTCTACCAGGATGTCTATCTTCATCGACAACTTTGGGAGAATTCAGTAGACTATTTTTATTATCTTAAGAGTCACTAGACATATCAAACAAACATTCAACTATTGCATGGGCTGATGTGAGGTCTTGAACTCTCTAATTATATAGCTTAGTCTTTGCCCACAGTTTCAACCCTTCGACAAAACATAATATTTTATCTTTCTTTAACATATCACATATGTCTAACATCTCAGCCCCACAAATTGTTTCACATACTCCTAAATGGTACCAGTGTGTTTTAATTCACGCAGTTTCCATCAAGCCAAAATTTCAACATTCTCGAGGAAAAATTGCAAGCAATGTTCTTTCTTTAAAGTATCCCAAGTGTCTATTGTGTAACATCCTTCCTGAATATCAACATATCAGGACCTCCACCATAACTTAGCATCTTCAGACAAATGCATGGTCGTAAATGTCACTTTGACTTCTTCTATAAGGGTATTCGTGTCCTTGAAGTATTGCTCGATATCAAAGATGAAATTTTCTAACACCTTTTCATCTCTTGCCCCACATAAGGGCTTGGGTTCAGGGATTTTAATTCTGCCAACTGGAATTTCTCCTCCAGTCGGAGCTTGGTTTGTCATTGCTCACATTGTAAGGTTCACCTTCATGTTCACCTTTGTGATTTCATTCCTAACGACATCAAGTGTGACTCGAAAATCCTCTGACATGCCATTTATAATTTCTAGCATCGTCTTTTGGAAGTTATCTAGCTCATTAACTTATTCTTTCATATGGGCAGCAGAGCCCGTTGAACTGTCCCCACGCTCGTAGGTGACGTTTCCAGTTCTTACAATCTAGGATTCTAGAGTGTCAACTTTTTTCAACAATTCTTGTATGGGTAATTTGTTGAGACGATTGGACATCGCATCAATAGCATAGGCTTTCTTGAAAATTTTATCAAGCTAAGATTCTAAGAAATGGATGAATCAAAAACTTCCACCAGGTAGAGCATTTGCTCTTCGAGCTCCACCAATCGTTAATTATAGGCCTTGTCCATTTGTTCCATTGTCGACATCTTTCTGTCTTAATTATCAACAAGCCACTTTGGCTCTGATACCACCTATCACAATCACAACCTTTAAAACTCAGGACGAGCGATTGTGCAGCACTTGTTTGACCCAGTCAACAAGTCAGTCGATCAAAATCTGAAAACCACGAAAAAACTCATTGTATGTCGAAGCCTCTTGTCATGTTCTTGAGAACAAGTTTTAGAAAACATGAGAGAGAGATAAATTCATTGAAATCGTCATTACAATATGCAATGAAGACTGTCAATTGCAAGGGAAAAGGTTTAGTTGCAAAGAGTGCGACAATGCTTGGGCAGGGATTCATCTATTATGCCTCACCTATAATACATTTTAAACATTTTCAGCTTTGACAGGCTTGTATATGAAAATGCCGAAATGTCACACTCAAGCTTTATGGTTTAAAATAAAAAGCAACAAGCTAAACTAAATATAAAACATAAAGATAAGATAAATTAGGGGTATTTGGGCATACAGCCATAGTCAAACAATTCCAAGAACGAGTATGCCTATGACAAAGCACGCATGTAGACCATCAGAAGGTCTGGCTGAGTGTTTGGCATGCGCACCTGGCCTTATCGCGTGCTAGGGTGCCATGTGTCTCGCCTCACAAGGCTGCACGTCGCGCATGCATGGCCTATCGCATAGCATGGTGCACACCCTCTTACTGCCTAGCTATACATTTAGCCATCTTGCATGATATTCCAACACAAAAAATAACCTCTTTAGCTTACCTTGAACGATCAACAAATCCTTTCACTCTGATGCTCGACCAAGGCTAACAACAACCCAGAACACTGAAATTTTCCAGAAAATCACTATCCATTTCAAAAATTAATAAATTTTTATCCAATACTCAAAATGCAAAACTTCATTCTTCAAACTTTCTTAGAAATGAGTTAGCTATCTTACCTCAAAATCTTAGCTTCAAATGCGAAGAATTGAGTTCTGTAGCTTACAGAAACATAAAACTGCTCAAAATCCTTCAAAAATTGACCTTCAAGTGTTCTTGATCTTTAAACTCAACCTTTTCTTAATCAATTTTGTCTAGTAGCCTCACATTTGAAAATAGACTCATAAAAGAAGCTTCTCCAGCTTGAATCACTTAAATTGCATGAGAGGATTGAGAGAAATTAAATTATGAATTGAGCCTATTTATAGAGTTTTCTAAAAAGTGGACTTCGCCACCTCTTACTTGCATGAAACCACCCTTTGCATTCTTAGGACACCTGGAAACCACTTATTTCGACTGTCCAAAATTCCAAAGCATTCTTAAACGCCTAACCTTTAATTTTCCTTGCCAAGTTCATGGCCTTCTCACCAAACTAACCTCTTAACACATGGTCGCAAACCTCTCTTCGCCTAGGCTTCCTCGTGTACAAAGCCTTTGCTAACCTCTCTTGATATGGCTTCCTCGCATAGCATCAAAATGCCTAAGACACTCTAAGCTTGTCGCCTACACTTGCTTCTCACCTAGATAATCTCTTTGAGGTTATCTCACTAGCCTCAAGCAAAACGCCTAGCAAACTCTACCCATGTGCTTTGTCCTTTGGAGGTTCCCATTCCAATCACTTCTCTTCCTGCCTAAGCCATGAGCAAAACACCTAACTCCTTCCACATAACCTCTCAATACTTACAGATTTTCAATCATCAAACTTTCTTCTTTCCTTGTGGCCGCCCAACTTCAAACCTCTATACTTAACCATTTTTACCTTCTCTATACTAACCAAATATTAACAAACAACTTAACTTCTTCATAACCTGTAACACTTAAAATACTTGGGGAGTTTTTAAGAATCGAGTTTTACAGATCGAGTCACTGATAGTGAGTGGTTTATTTTTAGGTATTTTTTATTATAAATTTATATTTGCTATTATAGTACGCCATAATTGTTTTATAAACCATGTGTTAGAAATGTTTTTAAACATGATTTTTGGTTTCCATGAACTCTTATATTTTTGAACTATGGTTGAACCCAAACTTATTAGTCATGTTTTAGATGACAACTGGTTTAAAACAATACTCCTTGATATGTTATTAAACTTGGATGTTTAAACAAAATGTTATTATAATAATATATGTTGATGGCTAAGGATCGAAAATGATTTGAAAATGTGTTTCTAACCATTTTGGTTTTAAAATTTAAACATGTTATATTTATGAAATAATATTAGTGATTTCCTTAAGGCTACGTGAATGTGTTTTCGTAGTGCCACCTACGGTTGTTAAAGGGTTCTAAGGCTGAAAGAGGTCGAGACGGAAAGTTCAAGAACCTGAGCCTAGGTGAGGATATGGATGGAGGATTGTGATATGGCTTTGGACCTCGCTTAACCTATGGTGGGTGTCTCTATGTGCACATAGGAGTGGTTGTGGAGGTTGCTACTATGGTAGGTGCTAAGTATGCATGAGCTAGTTTGACCGTGTGTTTTCTTATGGATATGGATCACGTGTGAGCTATTCTCAGTCGTGTATTTAGTATTCTACCATGGATAGAATGGATAGAGGTTGCTACTATGGCAGATACTAAGTATATGTGAGCTCTGTTTGGCCACGTATTTTCTTGTTAATATGGATCACGTATGAGCTATTCTTGGTTGTGTATTTAAGATTCTACCATCGTTGGATTGGATGGAGGTTGCTATTGTGGCAAGTGCTAAGTATGTGTGAGCTCAACCTGACTGTGTGTTTTCTTGTGGATATGGATCATAGCTATTCTTGGTTGTGTATTTAGTATTCTGCCATGGTTGGTTGGATGGATGTTGCTATTGTGGTAGGTACTAAATGTAGGTGAGCTTAGTTTAGTCGCATGATTCCTTGATCATGTGCAAGCTATTCTCGGTCGTATATTTAAGCATTTTTCTATGGTAGACCCTCATATGGTACAGGTTTGTTGGCAAACACTAGTAATTTATAGTCCATCTGATTGTAACGTTTTAATTATGATTTCATTTTTATGCCATATTTAAACATTATGGAGAGCATGTTTTACAAGTTTTTATTTACTTCTAAAAACTTGCCACTCACTGAGTTTTTAGCTCACATTTTAAATGTTTTCTCTTCCTAGGTAGCGGTGAAGAACCAAACATACGTTGAGCTCCTCATCATTGATTATACACTCTCATTATTTTTGTATATATATACTCAATATTTGTACTACACCATGGGGTGGTTAGAAGTAGCCAGAGTTATGTTAAGGATTTGTGTTTTGAGATGTCTTTTATTAGACTGTATTTCTTTTGTAATAGTTTGTAATTAAATATAAATTCTAATTGAGACTTTGGACTAGTTGGATGAATGTGTGGTGAGACACATTCGATATTATTTTGAGTCTAAATAATATTTATTTATAGAAGTTAATCTTTCCTCTTTTCAAGTTTGGCTAACCAATATTTAAGGGGAGATGCTGTGAAAATTCTTGTAGAATTTTATGTTACTTGTTCTATAGAATTTTAAGTTGAATAATGTTGGTTTCAAAAAGCGTTTTCATGCTACGATCTAGGTTAGGAAGGAAAATCTAGAACAGGGTGTGACACACTCAACACGTATCTCCCCCAAGCTAACACGTTGAACACCTAGTAAGTGGAATTCCTTCAACAACCAATCTCAATGCAACTTAAACCTTAGCTTTATCGCCTAATTCAACTTATGTGAGACCCGTTTTTAATTCTAGTATAGGAAGTAAAATTTTGACTAAAACTACTATAGAAATTGGCCTTTGAATATATGCGCGAAAAGGATTAAGCGATAAAATCTTTTACTCTTAGAATAAGTTTTGCGATTAAGAAGTTAATGCTCGAGGTAGTTTTGAGAAAAGAAGGGTTTGCAGTAGAATCTATAATTTTAAACGCTCTCAGAATAAAGTTCGTAAGTTTTAAAACGACTAGGAGTTTGGGTAGTCTTCGCGATAAGAACCAAGAGTTTCGCGATGAAGAAGTCTGCGAGGAAGCCTTAAAGTTTAAATTTGCGATAAGTGTTCTAAGCAAGTAAAAGTTGGTTAGTTCGCGAGGAAGGTTTCTTGTAAATATATATAACTATACAGTAAGTTTATTCGTGAAAATTGTTACGGTTAAAGTTATTTGCGGAGTTAAGTTAGAAGTAAGGTCTAGCTAAGAAAATGTCAAATGTGATTTGACAGGGGTTAACGTGTTAGATTAAGAAAATATCTCTTTCCTTTCCACGAGTACAGAAGGAAGAGGAGAATTTTTGTTAAAGTGTGGTGAGTGGTTTTCTTCTTAAATGTTTTGTGGCTCCGCTTTACTACTTTGAAAGATGATTTCAAATGAGAAAGTGTTCAAAAAAGAAGCTGTGAAAGTGTTTCAAATAAGAGTGTTAAAGCTTGATTTGATGATTACGATTTCCATGCTATGAAATGGTTTTAAAACCATTAGTTGATTTTTATAATGCTAACTTTTATGTGCACATAAAGAGTCAAGGTCGTCATGGGGTGTATGGACCATATGGTGATAAGAAGCTGGCTTATGCGTTGAAAGGAGCGTATAAAGCTTAGGTATGAGCAATAAGGAACAATCTGTATGTTCTCGGATGTTGTTGATACAGTAGTCAAATACTAGGTAATGAGACCAAGTGTAAAGAACGATTAGGGATACTTGGCGAAAGGAATGAATGTTAACTAATATGTGTTTATGTGACATTATTATGTTATGAATATGTTAAGCATAAAGAAAGGTTTATGCGAGATGAAATTATTTGATGTTATTTATGCGAAATGATGTTTATGAAAAGGTATTGTGAAAAGGATTTCATAAAACTTCAGTCTTTTAGACATTTTTTCAAAAATTCATCTTCCAGGATCAAGCATTTAGGCCAAGTAGAGAAGGTTGAAAGATTTGCGACGGGATGACTTTAGACGTTTTGGAAATAGAGCATTTGTTGTTTGGTCAAAGTGTTGTAATTATGTATCAAACGCCTGTTATTAATAAACGTTTTAGTAGGTATTTATTATACTTTGTGTTTAGGTTGACTACCATTGCGTTTTAAGTTTTGTTGATAGTATAAGAGGAGTTGAGAATAATATTTTGCGACAAGAAAATTTCAAAGTTGTAACAAACTCGCATCCTCTTTCTACTACTTCGACATTTTTATTGATAGTACGGTTTGGGGTGTGACAATCACCACCTATTTATGCATGGTGGGCAGTTTTATGTGTGATTTGATAGGATCACTTACAACCCGACTCTCCTTTTGGATGTTTCCTTCAGGGTCCCAAGAGCCTAGATGTGTCCCTAGTGGATCATTGGATAGCGTGCCTTCGGGGACACAATAGTTAAGCGACACCTTCTTACAGGACTCTAATGGGAATTTAACAAACACCTAGCGGGACTAATAGTGAGTCCCTTACTTAGTATAAATTTATGCTCACTCTTCTCTATGTTTAATTTTACAGGCAAAAGTAGAGGTAGAAGCAAACTAGCGAATGACAAGAAGTGACTGTAGTTCGCCATAGAGAACAGTTTAAGTTTTCTTTCACATTTTATGTTTCAGTACTTAAGTTTCAGCATTTTATTTTTATAACTCATAAGTACTTTTAAAATTTTTCTTTTATTTTGAATAGTGCCTGAACTAATATTTTATTTAGCACTTCATTTATTATGTTTTTTTTTCTCTTATATACTTTTTTTTATTGATTTTAAATGAATATTTGGAACGTTTTCTTTAAATTTAGTATTTCATTTTATTTTAAATTAAAAAGTATATATTTATTGAAATGGTAATGACCTCTGCTTAGTAGAAAAATTGGGTTGTTACAAAAAAGTAGACATTTTAGAGGTTGTGTTAAAGTTAGGCGACACGATAAGATTAGCAAAGTGGAAGAAGTACACATTCAACACAAAGTGTTAGGCATTTCAATGTTGTAACAAAGTGAAATCAGGCGAGAAAACGTTTAGCATTTCAAGGAAATGTCTAATCTTGAGTTGATAACTAGTTACGTGTTAAGTTTAAGCTTTGTGCATGGTCTGATGAGTTATAAGCTATAAGACCCATGTCTGGAATAGAAGGTCATTTTGACTAAATGTGAAGAAGAAGCATGTGTTTTGAAGTTGGCATTGAAGTGGGGCAATGTGTTAAAGGAATACACATTTAATACAAAGAATTAAGCATTTATAAAGTTCAACATGAGATGAAGTCAGGTGAGGAAATGTCTAATCTTGATTTGACAACTGCTTACGTGTAAGATTAAGGTTAAACATGGTTTGAAATGTGAATAAGCTTACACGTGTAATACTTCAAGCAAGAGCTGGTAAAATTAAGAAGAATTAAAGCTAACTAATCTCATTTTGGAATAATATAAATAGGGGTGAAATCAATAGAAAATAGGTTATGCTGAAATTCTAAAAGTTGCTCTGCTGAAAAGAAGAAGCATTAGGCGAGGGGAAGGTTTTGGGGGAACTAAGGGGAACTAGGCGTTTTAAAAAAGGGTTTAGCCAGTGACTGATTTTCTAAAATTGTTTAAAGATTTTCTAAAATTGTTTAAAGATTTTAAAGCTTTCTTCTAGTTCATTGTTGACTTGTAATGTTGTTTTATATGTTA
>JBBPDI010000015.1:13183330-13196694 GCA_037974545.1 Cucumis variabilis | reverse complement strand
ACTAAGTTACCTAGGTCATCCTAGTAAAATAGAAACCTAACTAGTTAACAGAGTTACATCTAGTGGTTACTATTTCGCGGTCCAGTCTTATGCAAACTCATTGCATAGGATACCTTCACTCGCATGTCAACTACACGAACGCGTTGGATCTTTTCACTTTCTTCTGCGTCTTTCCTTACATTTTTTTTATTTCTATGTTTTCTACCTTGACCTTCTTCATCCTTTTTTGCTTTCTTTATCGCTTGTGAACTTATCACATCATGAGTCGAGAAGGTGGAACACTTAGTACTTAGAATATGGTGGCCTTATGAGGGATTTTGTAAGGGAAGCATTTTCTCGGTGAAAGATAACAGGAATTGCATGAAGAACTTGAAGAAAAGTTTTTCGAATGGCAATATCTTGAATATTATAACAATTCGTGGATTTGTGACTTGTTGTCTTTTGCTAAATGTTGAGACTCAGAGTTTTAAAGAATTTAAATAGACATTCTTAACTAGGATTAAAGGTGTAGTTATCGTACAGTTATGGTCTTGTCAAATTAAGTATGACGTGATAAACCTAACAAATTACTCTTGGCTTGAGGTACGGTGCATTCATTGCTTTTTGGAAGTTTAAGAACTCTACAATTTGACTAGATGATTCATACTTCCTAAGAATCCTAACGCTACCCAATAAAATTTAACATGGCCAAATCGTACAAAACAGTCAGTTTTCCTCATGTGTTTGACTCACGTTTTTTTTTCGTAAATTGATTTCATCGAATTATCCTATTTGGTAGACCTAAAGTTTCGCAGTATACCGTGCAATCTCCTTGTGAGATTAAAGGATTTACAAAAATCGAATACAAAATTGATTTAAACGTATAAGGTATAAAGGTATAAGTAAATATGTAAACTAATATAAGGAGGCAGTTCAAAAAAATTGGAAGAGTTATATATTACAAATACATTCATGCGTTCAGGTTCCTTGGCGAGGAAGAAATGTGGTATCATCGCTCATGTTCTAAATAGCTTTCCTAACCGTCTTCTTCCTGAACATCATTGATCATTTGCATCATGACTCTCAAACTACTGATTATTCATCTAAATAAGTCTCTACTCTAAATCGTTCATCACAATGTTCAAATGATCTTTCTCAATCTTTGTTGCTTAGCTAACTGAAATTGTGATTTTTGTTAGCTCCGTACGAGGATACTTTTATTGATGACTTCATGGAGATTCTCACTTTCATTTATGACCAACTGCATCCATTGAGATTTCTCTAGGTTATCATCTGAAAGATACATTGATCTTGAGGTTTGTTCAAGCAATCACAGTTTACCTTGGTACCTTGAACCCCTTTGCACAATTTTTGGCTAATCGCGTGATTCACCAAAATCAAATGCTTTGCCCAAACTTATAGTAAGACTTTACTCTAACACCTATAACTCAAGTCCCCGGCAACGGCATGATAAACTTTCTTGTTGGTTTGTACTTACTAAGTTTGTGTGTTTGTAGCACAATAGCAATACGTCACTAAGTTAGATCATCGCTTGTAATACACTCACCGTAACTCTTTGTATGGCATGCTTTCATTCTAGGCGATGATTCATGTGTTATGATCACAGCAAGTAAGATGCTCACTATGTACCTCTTCATCATGTGATGCTTAAGTCCTCATTAAGTACAAGTTTTCCTACTGCTTGCCCAAGTGCAAGCGAAACAACAGATTTACATAGGTAATACAGGGTCGAGCATAGGGAATTGTTTACAGATGTTAGTTCTAGGATCCACTTATCTTTTAGGCAAATTGAAAGAATTAAAGAATAACAAATGTAAGACTTGTTAACTAACACTGCGAGAGTTTGTAAAGCGAGGCTCAGGAGAAGGTGTAATGATGCAAACTAACTTGTCTCAAAGAAATGAATGGAGGAATGACTACGTGTTATCACATAACTAAATAATGTGATAAGCTTAATGCGACGTAACTCACTAAACCATCTTTATGATTAAGGTCTGCTTCTCTTTAAGTCAATATATGCCACACATGGTCACTTTTGGAGATTCATATGACTAAGTACTAATTTGTGAGCTATATCTAGAAGGATATACTTATAACCTATATAGGCTTCCGCAATTAAGGATTGCTACCTCTTAGTACCATTGTCCAAACTTGCTCTCCTTTGCAAGTGTTAGAAAAATCTCACGAGGAGAGATAGAAATCTTCCTTGCTCGCATTAATTAGGTTCTAGCTACTTTTCCTTTTGGATAATTGGTAACTAACGCTGACACGACAATGCAATTAGCTCAACTAATGTGATATAGCTTATAAGCAATTCTTCTTATTAAGAACTTATCGTCTACTTAAGCTACAATGAATACACTAACAGATAGAAAGTGTAGAGAGATGCTAGACTGAGATGTTATGTGTGTTCAAAGAGGTACAAAGAATGTAGGCCGTAGGCCAATATACAATATATGCAACACATAATATAAAGAATATAACTTAAATGTGGGATAGGGTATGGAACAATGTTACAAGTTAGGAGACCGGAAGGAATGACCTTCTTCTTCTTTATCTTAGGTACAAGCTCTCTAAGGGGTCCATTTAGACCTGCTTTCTAGGTGAGGACGAAGTGCTTGTATAGGCTGCTTTTCGATGGGAAACTTCTATTCCTCTAAGTGTGTCAATGTTGACACCTGACCCTGTGAAGTCACATCACTCCAACTACCATACTTGTCTTCTAGTAAGCTTTCCTCATGTGATGTCCTATTTCCTTGTCTGGGGTTGTTAATAGCCAAGCTAGATACCATCGCGTAGCCTTTGCACGAGATGTCCTGTGTGATTTACTCATTTCTTCTTATTCATTAGATGTTTTTAGAATTTGATTGAATTTAAATCAAATTGGAAATCAATAGCAAAAAAATTTAATAATAATAATAAATAAATAAATATTATAAAAGGTTTTTTCCTGATGCACCAAAGGCGTCGAGAATGGTTGCTTATACCGACACGACATAAGGCTAAAGTCCTCTGATGCTGCGTCGGACGTTCCTTATTGTCGATTCACATGCCAACGTTAGCAATACCCTATTCTAAACACATTGATTGAACGTCAGAAATGGCTTTTCCCTGACGTTTTGTGCAAGTTGACAAAGCCTGCATCGGGTAAAATATAGTATCGATGTCGTTTAGTTTTTGTGTTGACTTTGCCTCTTTCGACGTAGTACTGTCGACACTCTACCTGATTTTTTCATCTGCATTGGGATAGAGATTCTTGACACGTTTTGTGGTTTTTGCTTATGAATACATGCATCAACAATACCTCTAAGTCTTGTAGTGTTAGTAAGCAAAAAACAACACCACAATCAGTCTGAACGCAACTTAATTCTTACACTTTTCTTAACACTTAGCTCAAACTTACAACCTTAAGTTATTAGACAACAAAAATCACAAAGATAAATAACAATAAAGACTTCTCTTTACTTGGCCCCAACACCTTCATAACCTAGGAAAGGGAAACATAGCACGTAAGTCAAATACTTAGTAAGTGATGTTTTGGAAAAACTTTTGGGGAAGACAATACATTCAGCAAATTCATTTTCATAAAACAGGCTCAGAACGCTTAATTCAAAATCATAAATCACACATTACCCTCTACTTATTTCTTTGCTCAAAAAACATGAGTCATTCCCATGCATAGACTACTGGGATTCATTTCACCAGCATCCCTTGAACAATTTTTCAGTTCATTTCTCATTGCTTAAGTTGCTAACTCAATAGGCTCCTTTCAACACATTCACCAGCTTCTTAACACCACATGGTCCTTTCACCCCATGGTAATTTTTACTTATTATATGTGCATAATAACTTGCTAATTGATAGGAATAATGCTAATAGTTTACTCACATACATACATAGAATCATTATAGAAACTTTAGTTTAGAAACTTCCTTTTCAATAATCAAGTATATACATCAACAACATTACAATATGCTTTAAATATTTTATAACAACATAAAGGCTCAGAAAGAATTCTTCCAAAACATTATTCTTTCTCTTTTCAAATCACTCACAAAAATACTTAGTTTCCTTCTTTGAATGCCTAAATCCAAATCTCTTGTTCTCACCTAGCACTTCCTTAGCAGGTCAACTCTTGGTACTGCCTTAGCAAATCTTAGAATAAAAACACTTTCTTCAGATCCTTCAATCCTATTTATACTTATAATAAAGTTGGATTAGTCATTCTTAAGCCTTTCTTAGCTCGCCAGCTCCCACTTAGAACTTTACATGTGTCAAATACTTAAGTTTTCAGAACATGTTGTACTTAAGTTTTCAGAACATGCTTACTCTAATTGAACGTATAATCAACTATCAAATCAAGATTAAACTTTTCCTCGACATGCTTAAATCTCCTCGCATTACAACACCAAACGCCCAACTCTTCTGGTGTTTACAAAGCTTGAACATGCACCTTTCTCAATGTGTCACCTAGCTCCAATGCCGACTTCAAAATGCCTTCTTCAAAATCATTGTTAATCAAACTCTTATTTGAAATAATCTTTCTATTTCAAACTCATGTATCACAGGCAACTAGGGTTATCTTAGAGAAGAAGATGAAAACCCTTTTCTTTTTCTTTTCAATTTAAGCATTCTAATGTCTTTTATAAACTCGATGAGTAATAATAGTTTTTTATCATTATTTTCTTTTCCTTTTACAATATACATATATAATACAAATAGGGGACTTCCAAAAAATAGCAAAAAAGATTATGATAATAGGGCCCATGTCACTATTTTTCTAAATTGCAAAAGTTGCTAATTTAAAAGTCGATGACCCTTTTATAGCCCTCTGATAGCCCTTCGATAGCTCTTCAATAGCCATTTGAGAGTCGTCTAGTATTGTCTAATTTTGTCATATTCGTAATATGCTAAAAATAGATGTCATCAGCTATTCTTTTCTAAATGTTTTTGTCATCTGATACAATTTTTCAAACAAATACCTATATATGTATATGGTTTATTGTCATTCTCTTTTCTTGATATTGTTGTTGTTGTTGTTGTTGTTGTTGTTATTTTTTATGCTGCGATTGGACATCAAAATAAAATAAATAAATTTTAAATAAAATTAACAAATGGTATGGGGAAAAACTGGAGTTGAATTCGGGAGTCATTTATGTACGGAAAAGGTGTTAGCACCCGGTAATACACATTTATAAAATGGTGGTCCAATTTAATGTCTTGAATTGAAATCATTAATTAAATAAAATTCATTTAAAAAAAATAAGATTTCTTTTTTATAAACATGTCTTATTTTGTTGCTCATCACTCCAACACAGTTGAAGCAATGACCCTATAAAATAAGTGGAATACATTCAATCAATTAAACTAAATTATGGAAAAATATATCATCTAATTAAGAGAACGAGAAATTCTTACAATTTCTCAAAATCTATTATAGGCTAGTCTTTGGATAAATATATTTTTTCTAAAATTGACTAAATTCATTTTTTCTTGGAATCAAATCTCGGACTCCCAAAAATATTGATCTCTCACCCAAAAAATCTATAAATAACAAACTTCCAAAAATTTCTAGATTCCATCATAGGATTTTTTTATTGAAATCAATGTGAGTTATTAAAAATAAGGTTGATTAGAAAATCTTATGAAATATAGATTTAATTTTGAACTTTGAAAATTCATAAAAATATAATTTTAAAGCAAAAAAATTTAAATGATTTAAAAAAAATTTAAGAAAGATTTTAAAATTACTTGTTATTTAAGTTAAAATAGTCCATAGAGGTCAAATAGGAAATAATGCACAATATAGCAAACAAAATTAAATATAACAAAAAATTAAGCAAATAATATAAGATTTTTACAAAAAAGTATTGGGGATTGATCTCGGATAGTCGGATTTCTAAAGAACCGATCACCTCATTTCAAGAATTTAGAAATAACAGACTACCATATATTTTAAAATTTCATCATCATAGTTTTTTTTAGGATAAAGTGCAAAGAGATAAATGATGTAAAGAAAGAAATCAAATTAATTAACTATAATGCAAGATAATATCATAGTAGGTTGTCAAATGAATTCAAGGTAAAATGTCAAAGAAAGCATGCATACATATATTTAACCACATCTAAAGCATAAATAAGATACAAATATAAGAATGTAGAAGTTAGATGAGATAATAAAAAGTATTATCGAAACAAAATTAGAATTTTAATTTAAAAGGCAAAGAAAAATAAAATAAATGAATGAACAAAATACATAATTATAGGATTTTCAAGTTTAATAATAATAATCATGATAGTAATGAAAATAAATGAAAAGAAAAGGAAAAAAAATAATATAATAATGGTAAAAAAATAATAATAAGGAAAGAATGAAGAAAGGAAAGTAAAAAAGAAAAGAAAGAAAAAAGTAAATAGAGAAAAAAAAAAGAGGGGTGTGGGCGGATAATAACAATAATAATAATAATATAAAAAGTTAAGGAAAAGAAAAATAATAACATTGTTAATAGTAGTAATAATAATAAGTTAAAAAAGAAAAAACAGTAACATTAATATTAATAATAAGTAATAGTAATAATAAAGATAATATTAACGCAGTAACAAATTTTCTTTTATTTCTCGTTCTTTCTCTCTATGATTTCAAAAAAGAAAATAAGGGTCAAAGGTTAAGATTAAAAAGATAATGATAATAACGATAAATAAAAAAATATAATCTTTTTCCTTGTGTATCTTTCTTTGACTCTATTTTTTTTAAAGAGATGAATAAGATCTTCTTTATACATTTTTTTCTCTCTCTACCTTTAAAAGAAGAAAAAAAACAAGGATTAAGATCTCAAAAGAAATCACTCGTTGTATGAGATGTGGATCCTTAGAGTAAATAATGCAACTTCCAACTAAGCTTTCCTTCATGAGATTAGGTTGGTTACAAGAAAAGAAAAAGTAATAAAATGAATAAATGGACACCCACCTGTTTTTTTTTTTTTTTTGCAGAGGTTCGGTTTTTCGTAGGGATTCTCTCCGAAGAATTTTTTTCTCTTTTTCAAATGACCAAAGGTCAATATTTATAGACTCGGAGTGTACCACTCTAAACCTTTATTTAATTTTCCTTTCATTTATTTTAATTATTTTATCAGTTGTGAAAAAAAAAAAGTTTTGAATCTAATTTTTTTAAGTTCTAAAAGTTAAGTTATTATGATAAGGAAATTGGAATAATTTTAGTTTGGAATAAGTGAAAATCTTATTAAGTATTTGAAAACAATGAAGATAATTAAAGAGAAAAAGGTACCTTAATATAGAGTGAGAGGCATAAGGGTCTTTTCTTAAGATCTTTTTATCATTAAAGTCTAAGTAAAAAGAAAAAAATATGGGATACATTTTTTTTCTCTTCTTCTTCCTAATTCTTCTACAGAGGACCGACTGCCCACCACTCTGTTCTTGAAATTTCTCTGATTGACCTCCCCTTCACACCGCGATCTCTCTCTATCTCTCCACTGCCACATGCCGTAGACATTTGTGAGTGAACACCGACCAGTTAAACACCGCTCGTTCACCAGTCGGCCGCCGCGAGAAGCTTCACTTTGTTGTTGTCGTTTTTTGCTCTATTTTTAATGCCCGAACTGAGCCACGACGTCGTCTAGAAAGGATTCTTGAAACCCAAAGGCAAGCTACCTGCCAACGTTGGTGCGTTCCAGTAAAATTTTGGTAAGTTTAGGTGAGACTTACAAGTTATTATGGAATTTTTGTATAAGGTTGATTACTCATAAGTTTGTGGACTAAATTTTTGCTTGACACTAATTGACTTGGCTTTATATTGAAGTTTTGATAGGATTTAATATGTTGTCCAGCAGAGTTATGTTGGTTTTGTGGTCGGGATTGGTTTGTCATTACTTTAGGAGAGTGGTAGCTTGCATTGAGTTTGAGCCACACTTCGGGTAAAATAGTTTTGATGTTTTTGGTTGGTTTTATGTTTGATTTTAGGCTCTATAAATTTAATATAAGTTTAAAACTGTGTTTTAGGTTTTAATTCAATAGTTCTGGTGGATTTTTCATGTTGAAGTTTGAAAATGGACTTTCCATTAACCTTGGAGTTCGCTTGTGTGGTACATTTTTAAACTTCAAAACATAAAATTTGTTTAAGTATTAGATTCAAAATTAGAAAATTGTTATTGAGCTGTCAAGACGACATCGACAAGCTGGCAATAAAGCTTTAAGTAAATTTAGTAATTTCTCTTATTGTTCTTGAATACCCATTTAGTTTTAGCGTGAAGTTTAATATTATCCGTATTTTTTTGTATGAGAAATTGAAGATTTGGAGAACTTGGAAGCATTGATCAATACGTTTAAGGTCGTTTTAGACAAGTTTGGGTAAAGTCCTAAGTTATTGACTCATTAGATTGTAAATGGATCTAAATCTATAAGATTTGGATTCTTGGGTGGTGTTCAGCCGGGTGAGGACTCGAAATTGGGTGTTGGACATAAATTTGGGTAAAATTTCACTTTATGGAGTAGGTGTAACGCCCGAGATTAGGAGGAAGACATGAATGAACCGATATACCACATCTGAATGAGAGGAATCCTGAGGACATGAAAGTAATGTTAAGAAAGACTTAAAAGAATTAGAAGTTAACACCTATACCAAGAATGTGCACCTTCCTTTTCGGTGGCTCGATCATAGAAACTCCAAAGTTAATCGTGCTTAGCTTGGAGTAATTCTATATTCGGTGACCTCTTGGAAATTTTTCTAGGATGCATGTGAGTGAGGACAAAGCATGCTAAAAGGACTCGTGTTGGTTTGTGGGGATAACTTTCGCTCTAATAAGCCTTTAAGGATAGTAAGAATGATGTCGCCAGGTCGTAGGGGATGCAGGAGAATGTCGGAGATCCGAATTCCAAATCCTAATCTGAATCCTGGACCTGGGGCGTTACAGTAGGTCTCGAGTACCCATTTAAGTTTAGTGCTACTATTGAACAACCCATGGCTTCTAGATGCTAGGATTCAAAGTTGAAGGTTGTTAGAGGATTGTCCATTGGGATTAATGCTACTTTTTGTTAAATGCTTGGTAAGTGTTGGAATAATTTAAACAAGTTTTCTTTGATTTTTTAAATGTCCATTGAGTCTAAGCATTAAAATTAAATTACTCATATTACTCAGGTCCTAAGTCGACGGTTAGAGGTCAAGAAGGGACTTTCTTCTAGTTTTGGAAGTCATTGGGTGTTGTTTTACATGTTTGAAACATAAATGGTTTAGAGAATCTTATGAAGTGTTTAAGATTAATTGACATATGTCGATATAATGGATCTAAATCTAAAGCGTATAGGATTAAAAGACCCATTACGATGGACTTACGTTAGATGCTTAAGGTACTAAGAGTTAAGGTTTGAAGTTAAGGGTCCAAAAGTAGATTTCTAGCCTTAATTAAAGCATGTCGGGAATAATACAAATTTAATAAGAAAAGTGAGAATTTGACTCATCAAATCACAAATAGCTTGGGTTGTAATAATGAAGTGTTTTAAAGATAGTTGTGACATATCTTGATATGTGAAGATAACTTAAAGGCCTTAATCGTTGTTTCAGGCCAAATTGAATTGGAAAAATCGTATAATCTCGAGGGATCGAGTTCTGATAGTGAGTGGTCCATTTCAAGCTTCGTTTGTACTTCTACATGTTATTTTATGATTTCGCTTGAAAACTACCGTGATTTAAACTTGTTATGACTATATTTTCATTTATGCTTAAATGATGTGTTTACTCACCATGATTTTACTCACCTAGACTAAGGACTGAAAAACTACTTTATGAAAATGTATGTTCATGACCATGTTTAGCTTTTAAGCATGAAATATGTGATTTTTATGAAAGGAGTTAGTGATTTCTCTAAAGGCTACGTGAATGAGTTTTCGTAGCTCCATCTATGATTGTCAAGGGATTTTGGGGCTGAAAGAGGCCATGATCGGTGATTAAAAAACCTGAGCCTAGGTGAGGATATGGATGAAGGATTGTGATATGACTTCGAGCCTACCTTAACCTATAGTCATTGGCTCTACGTGCATAGGAGGGAGACATGAATGAACCGGTATCACATCTGAATGAGAGGCATCCTGAGAAAATGAAGGTAATGTTAAGAAAGACTTAAAAGACTTAAAAGTTAATACCTATACCAACAAGGTGCACCTTCCTTTTCAGTGGCTCGATCATAGGAATTTCAAAGTTAAGCGTACTTAGCTTGGAGTAACTCTATATTGGGTGGCCTCCTAGGAATTTTCCTAGGATACATGTGAGTGAGGACAAAGCATGCTAAAATGACTCATGTTGATTTGTGGGGATAACTTTCACTCTAATAAGCCTTTAAGGATAGTAAGGATGATGTCACTAGGTCGTAGGGAATGCAGGGGAACGTCGGAGATCCGAATTCTAAATCCTGGTTCGAATCCTGGGCCAGGGGCATTACAGGGGGCATAAATGAACACTCATTAAACAAACAGTCTAGCTAATAAGATCACATAAACAAAGTTGACAAAATAAATATATCAGAAAACAAAGCCCTCAAATTCTTGTAGCTAACATATAGTAGTAATCGCAAGCATCTCATCTAATTTACACACCTCGACTACACATATAGGAATAATTTAAATCATGACATGCATAAACAAATGGCATTGCATCAAGAATGCAAATTCATCTGGGTTAGAACAAAGAAGGGAAGCATAGAATATTTGAAATTCTCAAGAAGTTTACATCAATACAAGCTAATAACATGGTTTCTTACATCAAGTTTATTCTGTAAAGGGGCAAGGGTTGCAACAAGGTCCTTAGTATTTGGTCGATCTCGAGGTTCATATTGTAAGCATCTTGATGCAAGATCAAAAACCACAGTTGCCTCCCCAGTTGAAAAGTTACCCTCCAAATGTGAATCCATTAAGAGAAGAATGTTTTTGCCTCAAATCATATCAAGTGCCTGCACATTCCATCATACATATTAATATGAAGGTAAGTCCTAAATCCAAATGTAAAAACTACAAAATGGTTCTCACCCCATGACTCGAACATTTATTATCAATCCTAATAATCTTTTAAAAATGTCCTAAATTATACATTCTGAATAATTGGACTAACAGTGGAAGTTATTTTGGAGATAGAATTTATTTAACAAAAATGTAAATTCTTGTTATAGAAAATGATTGCTGGGCTTCAAAAAGTTTAACCAACTAAAGGTATGCATGGGTAATAAGAAACAAACACTTACATGACTAGGAGGGATGTGCTTGCCACTTAGTAGATCTAAAAGGACAGTTTCAAAGCTAAAGATAACACTTTTGGCACACTCTTCCTATAGCAAACAAAAAAATAAATTTCAAATTTTAGTCAAGGGTATAGATACTCAAGCAAGCCAAGAACAATGAAAACTAATATTCTTTTCCCAATGAATGAGAAATTATACAAGGAGACTGCCTCTGACAATCACATTGTATTACAAAAGGGAAACTACAAAAGCACTTCAAAGTTATATCAAGTAGTTGGGCATATAAATTTTGAAATCCACATCCAACATTTATTAAAAGGCAGCCTCATTGAATAATTTTCCCCCTGAGCATCTTGCTTAGAAATAATAAGTTCTCATCAATTAAAAATGGCATACATGTAATTTTGTTCTATATTTATAAGCTAAGTTGTATGTGTGATTATTATTAAAAACACTTTTATGTTAGTATTTTATAAGAGCATATAATTATCATAAAAATGTCATCCGTCTTTATAGTTTGATTGATGCTACAATTAAGAGAGTAAGCAAAGAATAACATAATTACAAATTTTGTTCCTAAGATAACAAAATCATTATCTCAAACAAGAACATCGAGATATTTATCAACTAGTCAATTTAGACCTCAAGGTTAAACAAGCATAGCCAATGCCAAACAAGATTTTGCAGTTATGTATGTATTCAAGTTTATCTCACCAAAATGTGTACAACTCAATTATCTTAGTGCTTGCACTATCAACTCAAGGTTAGAGATTTAATTTTCCACTCCACATATAATTATAAAAAAATATTAAATAAAAAATAATAATTGTTTAGTTTTATATAAAAAAAAAAAAAGAACCCTCAAGCTACTCCAAGCTCAAATTGCCTCACCTAGATTATCCATATTCTATTATTATCTTTTGAATTGAAAATAAGAAAAATTTGTGACAAAAATTAATGACTTCCAAGTGTAGACTTCGGTAATAAGAAAAAGCATAGAATGATAAATTGTCAATAAACACAACCGAAAAATTAATTGCAAAGAATGAGAAGATTTATTTGTTCACTAAATTGAGATACTTATGAAGTCAAAACATAAAGACACTATTTCCTGAAGAAGATCAAATACCATTTCTTAAATATTCAGGTGGAGTATACGCAAGATTGGTGCTATAACTTTTCCCATCCCTGCTGTTTTTCATCAATCCAAAACAAGAAAGTCTAGGGTCACCATTCTGTCAAAAAAACCATCCACAAATTACTACATCACTCTCATACAGACAAGGGATTCCTATATAAAGTATCTAAGCAAAATTACCAAAATATAAAATATTAAAAGGCCAATATAAAATGAAGTATATCCAACATATTTGTTCCTAAATCTCTGAAAAGAAATTGTGAGAGCATTTCATCAAACAGAACTCTGTAAGCATTCAAGTCGTGGTACAATGGACGTTCCTGAGAGCTACAATAGTCTAATGCTTCAGCAATATATAAAGCAACTCTTAATCTCATAGCCCACTCAATGGTCTGATTCTCCCTTGTCAAGAAAACAAAAAGATTTTTGCCATATTAAAGAAAATTATCCAAAAAATGGTAAAAGAAAGAAGGTTGGCAGAGAATTCCACGAAAAATTAACGAACATTTAAAATTTCAAAAGACTTGGGAAAAAATTGATGTTGACTCCAAAATGCAGTTGTGATTGCATACATCATCAATGCTTTTAATTAACATAAACATAAACAAAATAAACAAACACTAATAATAGGATAAAACATCACTATGCTACTACTTCACAGTGTTCTGAAAGGCCAAAACTCGAAAAGAGACAAGCCTAAAATAGAAAGCACAACACCATGAGCTAATAATAAAGTAAGATCGAGCTCACAACAACCATTTAACTAGACACTAATCGATAATCAATTAGAAAAACTTACAGTGGAAGAGATGTTTCGCAAGGGTGTCACTAGGCATATATTCCGCAATAAGAAGCCTCTCTTCCCCTTCACAGCAATACCCAATGAGATTAGTGTTGGAATTTATATCTTAAAACTCGTAGTTTGTAATCATATTTTATTCAATAAAGTCGTTATTGATACTATAATCTTAAAGCCAATAAATTAA